>OVAN01000127.1:27954-87164 GCA_900406275.1 Anastatica hierochuntica | reverse complement strand
ATGGGCATCGTTTCTATTTTTTTAACAATTAATTTATTAAAACTTTATATATAGTCGAAATAAGTGTACTAACCGCTATAAAATCTCTATTATCTAAAGAAACAGAGACAACAAAGGTTCCAAACCTCTTTGACCATCATCGTATGTAAGTGAACGATGCAACTATGCATTAAAACAAGATTTTCAATTTTTTGATTTTTTCTCAAAGTCAGTGGGTTAACCCCTACGAAAATATAGAGTATTTTGGTAAATTCTCTATATACTGAAGTTTATACTCTTTAGTATTGTTTAAAAATTTCTAACCGCATTCCACATTTATATTAATCTATACTGAACTTCATTTCATGGTAAATAGATATCGTTTCTATTTTTTAACAATTAATTTATTAAAATTTTATATATGAGGCTAATGACATCATATCTGACGTAGTTAATTACTAAGCAGGCACTGACATGAAGCTTGGAACAGAAGCTAACGTCGAGGCAAAAATGATAAGAGGAGAAGAAGATGACCTCATGCCCACCCTCCTAACACCTTATTCTTTCTCTTACTTATTATGGTAACTCTTTTAATCATCATCTCTATTAATATTGTTTCCTGTTTTTTATGTATCTTTTTGGCAAAAAGGGGTTGGACCAAATCCATCATGACGCATGTCCCTCACTCTCTTCTTTTCTTTCTTTTTGTATATATTCAACAAGATTTACATTTTAAAAACACAATTTGTTATCAAACCTCAAAATTATATTCTGCTCGATTACTTTTTTAAGATGTGAATACAAAGGCGTGGAAAATGTCAAAACGTTATATAAGATTCTACATTTCTACTATTCTGTTAATAACTTGCATTATAGGTGGTTGACCAAAAAAAACAGATATGTGATGATGGGATGTCAATTTGGAGAAGCTAACAAAAGTAAGTGATAATAAATGGAGATACAAAGTTGTAAAAGAGAAACAAACACGTCGCGTCTCACTTGTTCTCGACCACTCCCCATTCTGTTTACATGCAACTTCTATATCGGCTTACGTCATCGTTTTATGCCCCCATGTCACTTATCACATCGCTCTTGTAGACGCTGATGACGCAGAGGGTTATAACATCTCAATTTTTGATAAGTAATGTTGTATATTTAGCCTTTTACCCTACGACTTTTCGTTTCATAAATAATCTATATAATACAAAAAAGCAGAATACATATTTATTATAGTGTGCTGCCAACCACTCAAGTTTGTACTTACATGCATGATTAACATTTCATTTTGTCATTAATCAACACATCTTAACCTCTTCCGGCTTCATATGTATATATAAAACATATCTTTCACGTCAATATAGTTAGACCTACTTTGCGTCTCACTGTCATTGCAAACGTCCAAGGATCCATATCATATGTTACAAATATTTTATGTGATCAACTTGACTAACAAGCTATTTGAAGAGTCTGTATTCTATGATTGATTTTAGTCGCAAATCTCGGTCGACAGAGATTCCCACGGAGGAATATATATGATATGATATTATATATGAACCTAATTTTGTTAATCATAAGATAAATAATTGTTGATAAACAGAGAAAAGAGCTAATGATATCGACAAAAATAGGCAAGATGTAATATATATATTTATACAACCATATGTTTGTCCTTCACGACAGACCGAATACAAATTGAAATAACAATCAAACACTAATTAGTGTCGCATGTTAATTATCATCTAAATTAAATTAATATCTTTTTTCCGTTGGAATAAAAGACTAGCTCTAAGATCAATCATTCTTTTCGGAGACTTTCAATATATGACTATAAAAACGAGGTATACTTAATAATCAATTACAAGAAGCTTCAAGGGATCATCACATGGAAATATCGTTTTCTAAATTGCTCGTATGACACTTACCTACAAGCCTAGAGTCCTATGAACATAAGAAAATTCGAATCGGCGTATTAGTTGATGTGTCATTGTCTTTTTAAAATACAAATTAATAACGTGGTTATCATATTCAGTGTATTGGTTAACATAGCATGTACCAAACTTATCTTAATCATAACCGAGTGGATGTATAATTGTAAAAAAAGAGAGTAAAGTTAAACCGAGTTACTAAAAGCGACTGAATTCAAGTGGAATAGTGAATGATTTGGTTCTAGTTTATAGGGCAATGTTAGGACATAGCATGTGGTGGTGATCTAGTTTAAAGGATCTTCTTATCATATATATATATCAATTTGCGAAGCTTCTTTATATATGTAGATCCATCACGTCCCACATAGAGAAGCAAGCAATACACTATAAACTCACTATAATAATATTTGTATGCGACGCATTTCTGTATTCCACTATTTATAACAAACATAATTAAGAATATATATATAAGATAGGACAAAAGAATTAAACACATAGAAGCAAAAGGAAATAACATAGAGAGAAAGAGAGAGAAGGAGAGGATGGGCAGTGAAAGTGAGTGGCATATGCATCCCTTACCTCTAAATCTAATATCCTCCGCCGTTGCTCCGACCAAAATATCTACCGTCGGATATGTATGTCTCTTTCTACATTATTTAATAGTTATATTATTTATCCATCTTTCACTACTCTTACACACACTATGTTCGACGAATTTATTGTCTTAAGAATAAATTGAACACCTAAGAAATCTTAAGATCGGAAACACAAGAACTCATTAAGGAGACAGTCTCTGAACCAAAGTTTTGTAAATTAAAGTTTCCCACGTGTCAAAAGTTTAAGGCATCATCAATGTAAAATTCCAATCACAACGCACACGTTTCCCTAACGCGCTCAAACGATGCGCGTTTCCTTAGAAAAGAAGTAAATTGGAATGCACGGAAATATAGAGAAAACAGATTATTGTCTTTCTTTCGCAAAACTACACTTTGTTATTTTCACATCTCATAAATGGTTTTAAGGGAAAAGGAAAAGCCGAATTGTATAAGGTAAAAAAAAAACACAAGTACGTGGAATCTTAAGTACAATTACAAATATACTGAGCTTGACTGTCTTTTTTTTTTCTTCTCCATTTTCAAAATGAAAAATTCATTGTTTTATCCCTTTTACAATTGAATTTGTCTCTGTTAGATATTGTCATAGGTAGAGAGGTGTATGGGGAAATTCATATGGAAGACCAGAAACTGAAAAATACAAAGCTCTGCACTTTCCAAAGCTTTTAAACCCATTGGTTATTACAGAGAGAATCCATTAGATTAGATGTTGAAGCAAAGGCATACACATTATCATCATCTCTATACACAAGTTTAATGAGAGTCATATTAACTAATGGTTCTAAAAGCACAAACAACTGGTCATTTCTCTATAATCCTAAAGATATATAGTGTATTTTTTGATCAGTCAACAGCTAAACACATTCTCTATCACAATATTATTCTCTTATCTCTTTTCACTCGAATCTTCCCCTGTTCTAACCACAGAATATGCACAGAGATCTTGACCAACCCCCTGAAAATAACCACAAGATATTTCATTATCATTTTCAACACCATACCTAACTATTTCCTTATCATTTGATCATAAGAAATTTACTTACCGTTTCCGTCTTTAGAATCGTTTAATCTACCCTCGGGATCTTTCTTCCGATAGATTCAGGAGTTTATGATGAATTAATACATGTTAAGCTTCACAATATCTATACCGCTGAGAAAGAAGTTCCTCAACTTCGATCCTCGAGCTGGAGTAACTGGAATTTTTCTTGTTATGGTTTCTACAAACAGATTCAATCTCTACAGAGAACAAACTGTAGACTGGTCTGTGATCAGAGAATCTTGATTCCCCCCGCACATATGACATCTGATAAATACCACTCCCGTACCAAAGTATGCGATCACACCTTCAGTTGAGATATTCAAAACTCAGTATGTTTGATGCGCCATCAAGTTAATTAAACCGAATGAGGACTAATGAAATAAGTACTAACCATGCTGGAGTGCGTCTTTTGGCCTTGGGAAGCCGATCATCGCCAGCATATATATCTGAATTGTTGGAGTACTTGTAAGTGGGTGGGAAATAGATAGGCCCTTCATTCCATCCTTCAAAGACACGGCCTTTTCTTTGTTCTAACCGTAGCTGAAACGAGGAAAAAGTGCCATTTAGATAAGGTTTCTGGCCGGTTTTTGAAAAAGTTGTTTGAATGTAATTTTACCTGGTCTTTCTCAAGCAAGGCACTCCAATTTCTCATCTCGACAAGGGCCTTTGCAGAACGGAAAGAAAGTGATATACGGTAGTTCAGGTCTCCAAGCCAGAATACCCGGCTGAAAAGCATAGCAAAGAAGATTTAGCTTAGCTCTTTGCAATGATCAGGATTCAAAAAATTGGATAACATTCATGCAGCTGATAACTCACTCATGTTCTAAGATCGTCTGAGGAGACTTCCCGCTGTCTGCGTTGTTCACTTTTGGGAACCTGGTTTTCCTTAGAATCTCCAAAACGTCAGAGTTTCTTCTCAGCTCATCCCCTTCTTTCTGACCAGACGTCAAGTGGCTGCAAACAAAGCAGAAGCTTGTCTGGTGTACGGACATGCTGATCGAAATCGAGCCCTGCAGATGAAAAAAGATCCAGCCTTTGACAACTCTCTTCCCCAAGAAAACAACATTCATAGTGTAAGATTATCAAAGCTCCAGTTGAATTATACCTTGTTCCCGAGATAACCCATCAAGCCTCTCCCAACACAAGACACTTTGAGGTTCTTGACACTGTCCCTTAGATCACTCTTCACCCAAACGGTTAAGAAAATCCCAACCATCTGCTTACTCGCAACCAAACAATACTTAGACTTGCCTCTCTCCTCCGTCACAAAGGATCCAATCCTCGAGACAGGAGAATACCGATCATACGATGGAGAATCTTCCTCCTGCCCATTCTCTTCGTCAGAGGAGCAATACCTGAAGCTCTGGTCGTAGAAATCGTCAGGTCTATGACCTAACATGAAACGGTCACAGACGCTGAATCTCCGGTCAAGTTGTGGCTGCATGGATGCAGAAATGTCCTCGTGGTGAGTCATCCTCAAGCTCCTGCTCAGGGACTGGAACGACCTCCGATGGTAAAATGAAGAGTTTTCGCCTTCAAAGTCAGAGTCGAGCTCGGCGACAGGGTGTGGAACCGGCGAAGGAGTCCGGCAGCTTCCGCCGTTGTTATCCGGGAGACTGTTCAACGTTCTTCTGATGAGAGAAACCCATTTCTTGGCCGGTCCATTGTCCTCTGTACCTAATACGTTGCCGGCGTTCAAAGGAACGATTTCTTGGAAGCTGAGAAATCAAAATTTCCAGATTAGGAATACAAAATTCAACAAATCGAATAAGAAATTAATAAATTATCTGTTTTTGGAATTACCCGATAACGTAAATGTCGGAAGGAGGTGAGGTGTGAAGCCAATCATCGAGATTGAGATAGCTCGGCGGAGATTTTCCGGCGACATTCCATGTAGCAGTAAAGACCCTAAGGTGTATAAAGAGGTTGTACATTAATGGTCAAATCAGATGAAATACAATCAAAAGAGAAGCAAAGGAATTTACTTGAGATGATCAACTTGTTTAACAAGTGGTGAATCGAATTCGACTTTGTTCCGACGGTTCCTTTTGGTCGACGGAGTCTCTGCAAGAATCCATTTTCATTTAAAAAGAAAGCAATGAGAGAGAAGCAAAAAAGGCATGGGATGAGAAGTGATTACTGACTGACCAGTTTTGGTTTTGTAGACAGAGCATGCTTCTTCTCTTTCACCTGCACAAAAGTTTATATACTCCGTTTAAAGCAGTTTTACTAAAGCTCTTCACTTCCCACATTCCCACATTTCACTATACTCAAGATTTTTAAAAAGAAAAAGGAGAAACCTTTGAATCTCTAAAGTAAATAAGAGACAACAAAGCTTATGATTTTACATCTGTACAGGTCTCTGTCGTCTGCGTGGAAGTCTTCTGCTTTGCTCTTGATGTTGAGCCATTTCTTTACCAATGTTTTCGGCCATGAAAGCTTCACATCATCAAACATTATCAATGCCACACATTTCTTATCAGAGGCGTAAGAACCAAATGAAAACAAATTAAAAGTTAAAAAAACCTTGCTTTTCTTTAGTCTACCATCACCCATTCTTCTCCAAGCTTCATACAGAGATCTATCGATCTCTGACTTTCGACTTGAATCTTTTGCAAAACCCAAAAGAGGAAAGACCCACAATGGAAAAACCAACAAATCGTTGACAAATTTGAGATTCTGAGAATATAGGAAGTCAATGTGAGACCAGTTCTTATAATCTCACAGAGAAGAGAGTAAAAGTCGTTGATATTAGGAAAAATTCGCTCTCCTATGCAGCCTCGTTTCTGGGCAAAGAGCAGAGTAAAGAGAAGAATAAGAAGAAGAGGTTGTTGGTATGCAGTTTGTTCTGTCTCTCTCTTTGAGGCTATCGACGCCAAATCCAAGGGGAAGAAGGCAGCAAAAGAAAGACAAAAACTTTGGAATCTGAGTGAAGGAGATAGATGGGTATTCGGGTACGACCCGGAGTTTCCTCTTCTTCTGCTTTCTTCTTGTTTTTCTGAAATGTATTCTCTTTCTCTCTCTCTCTCTCTGTCTTTAAAGAAGAAGGGATCATGAAACTGCCATATGATTCTCTCTCCAGAGAGCTTCTTCTGCATCTCCGCTTGTGGGTCCGACCCGTTTTAAATTAATATATGAATTTAAACCGATTTGTACCCGTTTTTCCCTCTTTCGGGTCGTCCGGCCATGGGTAATATGACCCGGTAACTTTTTTTAATATACATGCAAATTGAATTCTTTATTATTGTTATTTTTTAAAAATTGCTAGTTGCAATCCATAGTTATTGCAAGTTTCCCCTAAATATTTGTTTTCATATCTCATTGATTTTGACGTATATAAATTTCTTCCCATAAATATTCAAGCTTTTAACTTATTACTATGATCGTCAATGCAAAATATAAATCCACCACGTAAATATCTTTCCATAAATGTTAGCTTGTTTAATTCATTGCCATTAACACAAAGTAGAATCCACCATATAAAAATCCACACTTCTTAAGGGTTGTTCAAGGCCATATATGCAAATACAAATCCCGGATTTGGCAATTGGAATAAACATATAACCCCAAAACAAACAAAACAAAATCTCATTTCTTTTGGAATATGTTTACCAAGAAACAATAGTTAATATTTTAAAGTTGAGTATTAAAAAATATAATGGAATCGAGAGAGTAGATTGGTGGGGTTAAGGTAGATGCATGTATGCATGTTTAAAGGGTGAAGTTTGAGGTTTTGGGAGACAACAACAACTACATGAAATGCCACTTTATATTTTTTTGGATTCATATCATAACACGTTTACCAAAAATAATATAAAGACCAAGAAATCAAATCTTCATTCATCTTTCATATTTTGGGTTTAGTTGGAAGACACTTTTTAGTAGAATGTGAAATATATAAAAGTGAGTTTATTGTGTGGAAAGAGGAGGAGACTCTTTTGACCCAATCTAGACTAATGTCTAAGGGACCATCACCCCTCCTTTGAGAGATTCTGCCTCGTCCTCTCATCAATCTCTTACTTCAAAACCTTAACTCAAAACTATAATATTAATGCCAACATTTTTATTATTACAATGTTACTTACACCCCCACATTTCATCCGTGCGTGTGTTGGCTTATATGTATAGCCTATGAACATGAGATCGGTTTAAATTAGTGTGCCTAGTATATATTGCAGCATCATTTCGACAAATTTGTTTAATATAACAAGATACAAAGCTTCATAGAAAATACTATAGTTTATAAGTAAACTCTTGATTATTTGCTAAATTAAAAGATAGGATAGGATCTTGTAGAGTTAAATTAGGGGACCCAATACCATCCGGATTTTCACTTTTTAAGACATTGTTTGGTGAATTTAAGCAATTAATTCTGTAAGGTAAAGTTAAAATGACACATGCTGCATGTGGGAGACCGTGTCTGTTTTCTTCAGACCAATACTTAGGTTTAGTAAATCTAGTATGCATATAACTTTTTTAAAATGTGTCTGCAGTTTCTATTTTAATTCACATTTTATGTTATCATATAAAATACTGATAAAAAAGCATTTATGAAAAAATAATGACAGTTAATTGGAAGTTATAATGTACATAGGATAAAAGCTCAAAATTTACATTGTTTTATAATCATATTAGTTACACAAATTCTATCATACAATAGGTGAAGTAGTCTTTGAAAACATATGTGATAAGTTTGATATAGTTGGTATAAAGAATTTTATAACTTTCATATACACACACACATATATATATACAAACAGCATTAGCTAGTATACTAAAAATTGGTAGTTTACCAAATTAAAATACACTCCAACACCGAATTGTTTTTGCAGATAATAAAAATTTTAAAAATGAAGGATTAACAACTTTATCTTTGTGACTACGAAACCCTGTGCCAGTTGTAATAAGTCCATATATAATTAGGCTTTAATTGTTTTAGCTCTTGTTAAATAAGCCTAATGACTCCTCTCTGATTAGAGAAACGTACTGATTAATTAAAGTGTTAATTTATTTTATCCTATCACGTCAACCCAAAGTACACCCAATAATAAAGAATTAAGAACTCAATTAAAGATACTGATTTAAAATGAAGGAACCATATATTAAACGGAGAAAATAAGTTTACAAGGTTGATAATGTCGTTGTATTATGTTAAAAATGTAGAAAAACTATATCAATGAATGTTCGGTTTACGAAATTGACTTTGTATAAGACAAGATGCAACGTAATAAGACGTTTTGGGGGTGAAGATGTGAAAGTTTTTAACTAGGGAGAAAGAAGAAGAAGTGTAAGTATGGTTAAACATCACTTTCATGATCTATAACATACTGTGTGACTTCTCATTAGGATTTAGGGGTAAAAAAAAGAAAAGAGGATGATGAAGTTACTGTTCCTTTTATCTATTTATCTGCATTGCATTGTTTTTTGATATAACTGAAAAATGGGATGATCCACACATCAAAACACACAATGAAAAACAGTAACACTATTTTTGGCGATTTGTAGTCATAAACATTAAACAACAGAAAGCACCGTAGTATAGTATGTCTTGGCTCATTGCAGTAGTAATATAGCGAGATTTTGGTTAAGAAAATCCAAACAAGGGATCAGTCAAAATATTTTAAAATGAAAGCAGAACCTTGCGCAAGCTTGTCGCTTTGAGGGACTTCGTATACGCTCTTAGTATACTGTCCAATCTACATTTTAACACACCATTTCAAGACAAGCAAAGCTTTGGAGATTGGAAGGTATGATGCAATCACTCTTTAAGTACCACATTCCCGCATGACAAATGCATTGAGACCAGAGCTCACATACAAATCAGCTGCCTTGTCTTCAGGCAAGGTCGTACGTTGTGAAACTCAATCCGAAATCAATTAGTACCCGATGAGATAAGACATCCCCTCTTGCTCATGTATCGTTTACTTTACTAATCTGAAGATACTTTACCAACTGTTGTGTTCCACTCCTGACTAACATGTTTGATGTGGTTTAAGCCACCGTCATGGAGATGGTCGGAGATGTTGAGAGGAACTCGTTTGGATTCTGTTGACAAAGGGGTTGTTGCTTTTTGGAATTGGGAAAAACCACAACTGACAAGTGTGTTCATATCTAAAAACTGACCCAAATGGCATTATTATTATTATTATTATTACTTGTTCTATATATTATAGGAGGAAAACAAGAAGAACAAGAACAAAACATTCATATGTTTGGTACAAATCTATAATAGCCAAAAGGGTCCAGAGAAGTGAAGCTGAAAAAAAGCTAATGGTTCAAAGAGTAGTGAGATCTGCGGTTAACAAGTCTCTTGTGAATGGCTCTGATGGTTGTTGGTGTTGTGCGGCAGCAACCTCCCAGCAGCGACACTCCTGTGTCCATCCATTTCTCTACGTACGATACAAAGTCTTCCTCCCCTACTCCTGTGTTTTCCTGCAACCATTTTCCAACTCAACAGGCTTGTCTTTCTTTCTATGTATATATGAACTCATATGCATATGCATATGCATATAAATGGTGACTTACAACCCACTGCTTCCTATCAGCATCATAGCTCTCTCCACTGTTTGGATACACCAGTATTGGCTTGCTCGTCACCTACATACATGTTTCGCCAACCTTTTTAGGTTCTCTTCTACTATAGACACACAAAATTACACTAATGTATCTATAATCCAAGCCGACTCACCTTTTTTATCTCCAAAACTAGCCCCTCTATGAATCTTGGTGGGGTACAGTTTATCCCAACCGCCACTACTTTCTCACAAGCTTCAGCTATCGCGATGCACTCCTTGATGGAATCCCCGCTAACCACATTCATTCCATCCTTCGAGTTAAACGAAAACCACCCTGGAATCTTCACATTCCCCTCATCTAGCAGCTCAGCATATGCCTTTTTTGTATCACACAAAAATACCAAAAACTTAACATCCACCAGAAAACTAACTAACATCTCACCCCGGCATCAAGATGAGAAGAAGCTAGCCTATATATGAAAGTATACAAGTCGATTGTCATGATGATGAAGACTAAATGACCCGTTATCAGTACCTGAGCCTCTAGCTTGTTTGGAATGGTCTCAAATGCTATTATATCAGCACCAGACTCCGCTAGAACTTGGACTCGTCTGCGGTGAAAATCCTTCAGTGTTTCCAGCGTGATTGAATCACCATACAATCCACTGATAGACAGAATAACACAGCCACCAACAGTTAAACAGTAGTTTAAAGGAGATAATGCCAGGAGTATATGACTACACAAAAGAGCAAATCAAATGCAAGTGATTAAAGCTTTTGAGACTGGTCTCAACTCAAACTCATATAGCCTACATAGATTAAATCTGAAGAAGTAGAATGCAGTGGAACAAACCTGTATTCTGACCCATCAGCCAAGTATGCACCATAGCTGCCTACTGATGCTGCAACTAATATAGGCCGCTTTTTAATAATCTTATCTGTCATGAGTTCGCTGGAGGAGCTAGTTCCGCATTTGGCATAATAGGTGTTCCGAGCTTCACAAGCTATTTCTACACTCTTTCTAAGCAAAGATTCGCTTTCTTCTTTGGAAAAGCCCTTTGCTTCAAACCCCTGAATCGTGGCCTGTTCATGTTTATAATGAACGAATCCAAGTTTTAGCATCCAAAAGGAGATGAACAACGATAGATGGAAAGATCAAGAAAAGAGAGCGAGAGAGAGAGAGAGAGAGACAGAACCTGATAAGAAGAGCTGGCGATGATATCAGCACCAGCTTCAAGGTAATCGAGATGCACCTGCTCCATCAGGAAATACAAGCAGCTAAGCGGATTATGATCCATATAATATCAAATAGCAGCCGGAAAGCAAACAAAATCGTAGAATTTGAATAAAGCTACCTTCCCCACAGGGCCATCTCCACCAAAAATACACAAGAAAATGAAATATATCCACACAAGGGGGAAAGATGAACACTAGTAACTACCAAAAGGGTTTAGAGTTCAAAAGTTCACAGCTTTGAGTATCAGTGATCTTCTTCTATGTCTGCTTAATACCAAAAATGTTCAGCCATTAATGGAAATGAGAATGATTTACTTCAGCTGAGATAAATCACATTTTATAGATTCAAATGGCATTTCCTTAAATCACTCAAAGCAAATGTAAATCTACAAGGGTTTATTCACAAAAACAAAAAAAGTACAAAGCTTTGTCCAGCAACTGCATATAGAGGCCCGGTGAGCAAAACATTCGATTCAGATTTGCAGAAATAAAGAAAGCGATGGAGAAAGAGAGAGAGAGAGATTTACGGTGTGAATGAGGTGAGGAGATGTGAGAAGGCATTTGGCGCTCCAGAGAGGATCGTTGAGATCCGCTCCATGTCTCTCGAACTCCGTCGCAAGCCCGCCGTCTATTACGGCGTAGCCACCTGTCTGCTTCAGGAAATCTTTCATGGAGTGGAAAGGCGCCTCCTTTGAGCTTCCGGTCACCATCTGAAAACGAGGAAAGCGGAGAAGCAACCAAAAATGTAAACTACTTATTAGTTTACGAAAGCTTCTCTTCTTAGTTCCTGCTTACCTACTCATTTACTCACACGTTGTTTAACAAGCGTCATAGATTGTATATTTAGACCTTATCTTTTTATACATATAACCAAATCGCCCCAATCGTTTTTACTCTCACAATCACACCCTTTAATAAACTTCTTCTTCTTCACCATTCTTACCTCTCTGTGTTTGTTACCTCCATTACCTACTAGTCGCTTACATTTATGAAATGCTACCAAGCAAACATTGTTGTATAGTCATGAGACCTGCAACTAGCGAGAGATGTATATGATCCAAGAAGAAAAGAATCAAGCTTTAACATCATTTTTATACACGACTATGAGTGTACAACATAAATACATAGAGAGAAAGAGAGAGCAGCAAGATCAAGTTCTTATTGACAAAAACCACACCGATCTAACTCCAAAAGTCTCAAAAACGATTACAAAATCCAAATGATCACGCAGCTCTCAAGAGGTGGAGAAACAGGGAGAGAAGAAAAGATCAGGGGCCACGAGGTCTGAAGAAACAGAGGCACCCCTGAAACTGGTCTGGAGCTATCATTCCACCGCCTTTGCTTGTGTCTACCGCTTCAAGCAGCTTCACAACCTCCTCCATCTCCGGACGCTTGTCAGGATTTGGATCCCAGCATCTCTTCATGATGTTTGCCACTGACTGCGGGCAGCATTTCGGAATCTCTGGTCGTAGATTCTGAGCAAGATAAACAGAGAGAAGGAATTAGAATCATTAGATTTCCGCATTTCACTTTAACATAGGGCACATTAAAGGGAGAGAGAAACCTTATGAACAACAGCGTGAGAGATCTCAGCAAAACTAGTGTCAGCATAGGGCATGTCGCAGCAGTATATTTCCCAGAGGCATACACCAAAGCTATAAACATCACATTTCCTATTGTAAGGCTTTCCTTCAAGAACCTATGCACCAAAGGCTAACCGTTTAAACGTTTTTCCCCCTCAAAACGAAACATACGAACCATACACATACCTCTGGTGCCATGTATCCGAGTGTTCCAGTTTCACCTGTCATGTCTTTAGGATTCTGAGCCTCGACTCTAGCTACTCCAAAATCAGCGATCTTGAGGGTCTTGTTAGTTTCTAACAACATGTTCTCTGTCTTGACGTCCCGATGTACAATAGCCTTGGAGTGGAGGTAACTCAGCCTGAGACAAAAAGGATGAATCTTTTTCCATCTTAGTCTGATCTAAGCATCAAAGCAAAAAGGAAAGAGAGACAAAGAGTGATTACCCTCTGGCAAGATCCAAAGCGAGCTGAATGACATCCTTGATGGGTAGTTTGGACCTATACTTCCTGATGAGGAACTTCTTGAGGGTGCCTCCGGCAACATATTCAACGACAACACAACAGGCCCTAGCAGGATGAGCTCCGTTACCACGTCCGCCAGAATCGCCTCCAGAAGGAGGGATCTTGAGATCAGAGGTTCCCATGGATGCTCCTATAAACTGCAACAGAGCTCAATCAATCAAAAGAGGAGGAGGTTCTATAGGTTGGGGTTGTGTAAATGTAATACCTTTGTGACGTTGGGATGATCGAGCTTCTGCCAGACGGCGACCTCTTGCTCGAAGGAAGCACGCAGAGCTGCAGTTTCAGCGGCTGAGGCGTGACCATCTTCTCCCCAATCTAAAACTTTGACTGCAAGTCGTACCAAAATACCGATCAAGTTCTTGCATCACCAAATATGCAAGAAGAAGAAGAATGAGTTTGTCTCTGTACCTGCGACTTGTTGGCCGGCGTAGACACCGCGGTAGACGGTGCCGTAAGTGCCGTGGGCGAGGACATGCTTCATATCGAGTTTGGAGAGGTCAATCTCCCATTCGTGCATCGGCCGAGACGGAGCCGGAGCTTTGGTGGAGCTTTGACCACCCATATGCAAATCCCATTTGCTGAAATCAAGAGTATCCGCCCTCGTGTATTGTCCTCCGCCGGCGCTCTTGCTCCCTACTCCGCCTAATTTAGGATTCGAATCGGATCCAGTTTCCATAGATTTCCAAATTTGTTGGAACACAAAGGAGTTTGGTTGAATCAGTGAGATGAGGGACAAAGGTTAGGGCTTTTGTGAACTGAAAATTCCAAAAGTATGTGGTTGAGAGAGAAAGAAAGAAGAGCCTGATTGATTGTGGTCTCCACAACAAGAAAAACTCTTTCTTTTGTACTAGTTTACAAGGATCAGAGCCAAAGAGACCAAATCATCCTCTGTCTCTTTTTTGACTGCTTCCCAGGAGCAGATTATTCGACTTTTATCAATAAAAAAAGAAGAAACAGAGAGCTGTCTCTTATTCTTCTTCTTCTTCTTCTTCTTCTTCTTCTCTGCGTCGCCGTTGGATAATTTCTCCCAAATTTCTTCAGCGTCTCTTTGGAGCAGTGAAACGGTGAAACTTTCTTCCTTCCTTCCTCTGATTAATAATTGTGAGCAGCTGTTATGTTTCTTTCCATTGCTAGGCTTTTGGTTCACATCTATTATTTTTGTTTGACTAATACTTTGACTTTTCAATTGGTTGAGTGAACCACCGTCAAAAGGACTATAAATTTGGCAAAATGGTCTCCGCATTGATTTGCTTTTGCCAGATTCATCACCAAAACACGCCTCTCTCCTTTAGATTACTACATTATATAGAGCGAGTCGTATAGTCATAAACTGTGTGTTGTCATGTGAATATGTTTGGGAATCTTTATCCCTTGTTACTTGTGTGCACAAAGCACCATACACACCAATACTACACGCATCTACCACCAGCAATAGCATATACCTTTTGTTGAATACAACAAGATAACACCCCACATTGTATTTATTTATTTACATTTGCAACATGAACCTTTCTGTTTGCGATGATTGTCATGTCCTATCAAAAGATTAGGTTCAAAACATTTTAGTAAGAGGATGAATTATTCTTTAAGACAAGTTTCTTAACCTTGTTTTTTTCCCCCTGGATGTTTCTTGGGCTATCAATAGACTGACTGATGATGCTACAATGGTTCAATGGCAGGGATGAAGATCTTAAACACTAAAGGTTATGATGATCCTCACTTGTGCAAATACTCAGTCAGATATCCTCTGAGTTCACCACCAAGCGGCTCGGCCTGCTTACAGTACCGTTCTGTATAACCTGAGTCGTGATGTCCTGATAACGGAACATCCTCTTGCAGGTAATCCCCGCAATCGATTATGATGTTATGCAATAAACAACACACCAATATTATACTCGGCAGTTTCCTCCTGTCTGGTCTCCACATTACCTTGCTCAGAATCCTCCAGCTTCCTTTTAGCTGTGCAAACGCTGTAGCTGCCACTGATCTCACCTTCTCATGCTTCTCGTTGAATGTCCTCATGGAATCAGAGGGATCATCGCTCTCGTGAGGAGTCATTAGCCAAGGAAGAAGTGGGTAACTGAACCCTCCAACTACATATTCTCTTACCTCCATTCCTTCACCAAGAGTTTTTGCATTTCCGTCTAATACCTGACCAGTTTCACAAAGTTTGAAGAAGCCCGAAAACTTTAGCAGCTTGGAGACCGTCATGCCGCCAGGCCAGCCAGTAACCATGTTGAGAAATCTCATCTCGTGATCAAATACTCCTTGTAAGAACATGCTGTAGTTCTTCTCCTGGTCACACCAATCATCTGATGCTTGCACAGCCGGGAGAGTCATGATGATGTGCGTTGTATCTATAGCTCCGCAGCAATTGGGGAGACCATACATTTCCTCAAACTTTGACTTGATCTCTTCAATCCTGTCAGAATCTGGCCATCTGAGATGATGCTTGGCGCGTTCCTCAAGCGCCTCGATGAATCTCCACGTAACCTGGCAAATGTCGTCAAAAAAGATGCAAAATGAGTTGTGTAGAAAAGATAACTCCAAGAAATGACGGGGAGTTTGGTACCTGAGAAACGGTGGATTGGCCGACACCAAAGGCCGCTCCAACGGAGACCTGAGAATCACCGGAGGCCAACCTTCTTAGAGCAATGGCGACCTGTTTCTCAACACTGAGAAGCCTTCCCTCGATGTTGATGAGTCCAGAGGGAGGTCTAGAGATAAGATCCTCCCTGACGAGGGAACATATATAGCTAAATGTCGTCTTTGAAGCCCTGAAGAAGTATTTGAAAGCATCATCTTCGTCTAAGGGGATTGAAACACCTACAAATCTCAGTTCACAAAACACACGTGTCAGCTACAAAAGCTTCGATCTTTAACCATGGCTCATCACCAGGCAAAAAAAAATTCCAACTTTAATCTCAAGAAAGAATCTAGCTAGTATAGATTGAACAGGCGAGGCAACCGCATAGAATTGTGGGAAGAGAGTGAAAGAGGAAAATGAACCTGAGGGAGAAGAGTTTCGGAGCCAGAAGGTATCCCACCAGTCGCAGTCAATAGCGGCAGGATCTAAAGGAGCGACAATGATTTTCTTGGGCTTATCAGGCTTCTTCGTCTTCTTATTCTTCACCGGAGCCATCATCGACGACGACGGAAATGGCGAATGGTAAAAGAGGATGGGGTGTGGAGAAGGCTTGGAACTGAACGGGGCTTGTTTTGATGGGCCGGCACGACGTCGTTTGATCGCATAGGCAAGGGGCACACACACCGTATTATCAGGTGAGCGCGACACAGTGAATAGATGCCTCCATATAGGGTCCCTACAATGGGCCCGGGCCCAGCTCGATTCGTGCACATCTTTAACATCTTTATTAAGAAAAAACAATTAAATAGAAATTACCTTTAAAAGCAGCCAATCTGTAATATATACAGTGAAAAAAACTCCTCCTTTTGGTAGTGTGTTTGCTGTTTTAGGTAGTCCATTTGCAAATTACTCTCATCTTTTTAAAATTCCCAGTTAAAGATTATACATTTTTAGTTTGGGTAATTGACAGAGCAAATCATACTGTAATTACTTGGTTTTGTTTCTTTTTATCTGAAAATTCTGAAATGAGCAAATTTGAAATTTAAAAAAGGCGAATCGTAGAAGAAACTGTTTCTTTTGCCGCTCTCACACGAATCGTCGTCAGGTTCTTCTTCCTTCTCCCCCTCTCGAACACTGTAATTTTGATTAAAAAAAAGAGTTTGTAAATTCGATTCTGTGCTCAACCACCAGGGTGTCGGTAGGATCGAAGAAGGTCGAAAGGCATAGACTTTTACAAACGAATAATAATAATTAAACAGTGTCTTTTGATGATTACTGTTGGATGAAAGCAATCATAAATCTTCGGTGAAAGCTACCTTCGATTTGTTTATTTATCTAATTTGGTGCTTGACGTGACACTGATTGCTTCTCCATTTTCCCCTTTAGCTTCTGTTCGCTCTTTTGTAGTTTTTTTTATCTTACAAACAGGTTTTCTTCTTCTCTTATGGTTTGTGTTTGTTTGAAGATTCTTTTGCTGTGAAATTCGATGGAGCGGTATGAAGTTTTGGAGCAGATTGGGAAAGGCTCCTTTGGCTCTGCTCTTCTTGTCAGACACAAACAAGAACGCAAAAAGTATCTTCTTCTTCTCTCTTTCTCTTTCTCTTTTTGTTGCTCTTTACTTACTGTCATTATGCTTTTTCCATAGATACGTATTGAAAAAGATTCGTCTCGCTCGCCAGTCTGATAGGGCTCGCCGATCAGCTCATCAGGAGGTTTGTCTTCTCTTCCACCATTTCCTTTTTGGTCTCAGGATTGTGAATTTTCTTAAAGATCATTATTATTGATATGATGTTTCAGATGGAGCTCATTTCTACTGTCCGTAATCCATTTGTTGTTGAGTACAAGGACTCATGGGTTGAAAAGGTCTTCTCATCTCTTTGCCACTCTATGTTCTTCTTCTTCTTCTTCTTCATTTGTTTCTGCTACTCATCATCATCTATCTATCTATCTTCTTTCCAGGGTTGCTATGTCTGCATCGTTATTGGATACTGTGAAGGCGGAGACATGTATTTTTTTCACCCTCTCTAAATCACATATATGTTTTTGTTTAGCAACAAACTGGCTCTTAATCTCAATTTGAATATTATTGCAGGACAGAAACCATTAAAAGAGCATGCGGTGTTCATTTTCCTGAAGAGGTTGTTTGTCTCAGCCATCGGACCTTCTTCATTTCTTCTTACAATATGAGTACTGTTTTCCAATTTTGACAAATGACCCATCAAATGCAGAAACTATGCCAATGGCTTGTTCAACTCCTAATGGCACTCAATTATCTCCACTCCAATCATATTCTTCACCGCGATGTCAAGGTAAGTAACTATATTATAACTTGTTAACTTGTATTTCCTTTCATATGTCTCATCTAAATCTCACTTACATTTCTTTTCAGTGTTCCAATATATTCTTGACAAAAGAGCAAGACATACGACTTGGTAGGTGTCTAGACTCACCTGTCTTTCCTTTTTCGAGTGTTGTTATTAACACATCTATGTTTCTGTGTCAGGTGACTTTGGACTCGCCAAGATTCTCACTTCTGATGACCTTACATCCTCTGTAAGTTGTGACCAATGACAATTACACTAACAAGACTTGAGTTGTATATGAGACACAGTTACGACAAAGCCAGCATGTTTATAGGTTGTTGGAACTCCAAGTTACATGTGCCCTGAGCTTCTAGCTGACATACCTTACGGATCAAAGTCAGACATTTGGTCTTTGGGTATTACCACTATCTGCATTCTTCACTGATTTTTCTTCTTCTCATGTTACATAAACTTGTAACTAATTTTAAGACTTTGTGGCAAGCAGGTTGCTGCATGTATGAAATGGCTGCTCATAAACCTCCATTCAAAGCTACTGTAAGTGTCCTTGTGAAAGCTTTTTCATTGTAATTCTGATATTGTTAACTAACATCCTTAATATGAAACATGATTGCAGGATGTGCAGACATTGATAAGCAAAATACACAAACTGATAATGGATCCTATTCCTGCCATGTATTCCGGTTCATTGTAAGTCTGAAATCATTCTATCTCTTAACATTAACCGGCTCGCTGTACCAACTTCTTCTCTTCTCTTATCTTCAGGAGAGGCCTCATCAAAAGTATGTTGAGGAAGAACCCTGAACTCAGGCCAAGTGTATGTTCCCTGCAATACTTTTTTAACTTGCTTTTTGTGATTAAATCGTAACAGAGCTAATAAGCATTGTTGTTGCTGTCTTACTGCAGGCTAATGAGCTGCTTAACCACCCTTATCTTCAGCCTTACATTAGTATGGTTTATATGAAGCTAGAGAGTCCCAGACGAAGCACTTTTCCACCCCAATGGTCTGAGACGGGCGCTGTAGTGAAGGAAAGAAGAGTTTCGTTTAGCAACGACAGGAGACTGAACCCGAGTGTCTCTGATACAGAAGCAGGCTCTGTGTCTTCTTCAGGAAAAGCATCTCTTTCACCAATGTTAAGTGGAAGAAAAGTCTCAGAAGTAACTGTTGGAGTTATCAGTGAAGAGATTGTTGGTCAAAGGCATGAGGGAGCCAAGAAGCAATCTGGTTCAGCTAGAACACCGAGAGTGACTGAGACCTCAGTAAAAGCATCTGCCACGCAGTCAAACACGCCGCGTACTGTCTCTAAACACGAAGTGGTAAGAAGAAAAATCAAAGCTTTAAAGTAGTTAAGAGATAGAGAAACAAGGGAGTGATTTTATGTTCTTTGGTGTTAAACAGGTGAAGATGTCGAATCCTACAGACAGGAGGAGGAGGGTATCTCTTCCGTTGGTCGTAGAAAAGCCTTATACTTGCGAACCGGATGACATTTCTGTAAATGCTCCAAGATTAGACAAGATCGCTGAATTCCCTGAGGATCTCTTTGAGAACAGAGAAACAACCTCAAAAGGAGTAGCTAGGCGCTCTTCTTTTTCTTCTTCTGCATCTTCTTCTCATCGTCATGATCAGGAAAATTCGATGACAAAGGACAAGTGTACAGTACAGAGAAGGTCATCGTCGGAGGTAAAACAGAGAAGGTTCGACACGTCCTCGTATCAGCAGCGTGCGGAGGCTCTGGAGGGATTGCTGGAGTTTAGTGCAAGACTATTGCAACAGGAGAGGTACGATGAGCTTGGGGTTCTGCTAAAACCCTTTGGACCCGAGAGGGTGTCTCCGAGAGAGACGGCCATATGGTTGACCAAGAGCTTCAAAGAAGCTTCCGTGTAAATCAAGCAAACGCTTTTCTTTGCTTTATTCTCTGTTCTCCTCTTTGTTATAAAAAAATAAAATAAAACGGCGTTTGTCAAAGCTTTGCGTATTGGGCCAGTTGGGCCGTTTAGTAAAGATGGGGTTCTTTATTGTGATTACTTAAAAATTGTTGGGCTTATTCGTAATTTCGAACTGTGGAGAATATTTTTGAGGAGAATCGGAGAAGATGGATAGTGACTGATGATGGGAGAAGACGAAGCAGAGATTCTGGAGCCCTTTCAACTGTCTTTTTCCGATCTTCTTTTGTCCTCTCGTTTTCAATCTTCTTCTCTCACTGATCTTAATCGTTACCAGTGGATCTCGAGAAATGTGATGGAAGCTCTTGGCCCGAACGGTCCGGGTCTGCTTTGTGTCACCGGTGTTCTTGGCTCCGCCTTACTCCGCCGTCAACTCCTTCCAATGGCTCGGAAGCTCGCTCTCCTTGATCCCGATAAGCGGAATCGCATCCTCAAGGTAATCAGCTTCATTTCAAACGTTGCATTTTGGGTATTTTGTTGGAATTGCGATTGATGCTTTGTTCTTAGAGATTAGAACTTTGAGTTAGTGTTAGAGGTGCTTCTTCGTCTTCATTGTGCCTTTCTTCATCAGTTACACTGATACTATGTACTTGCGAAGGAGCATCACTTGGGAAGCGACGTTCCTCTGAAGAATCCAGAACGAGATGTCTCATCTTTTGCAATGCAGCTCAATAATGAACACACTTCTAAACCTTCCCAAGGAAAGCCGTGGTACTACGATGAGTCTGGCTATGGCATTATTGGAGGTGGAAAACCGGATTTGCAGGAGGATGATGAGTTCAAAAATCTCGGTGCTGCATTTAAGGAACTAGGCTTTTGCATGAGGGAGTTAGGATTGTTGATAGCCCGGGTTTGCGACAGGGAGATTGGCGGAGGTTTGCTCGAGGAGAGCTTACTTGAGTCTTGCACGGCTAAAGGGCGTCTCATACATTACCACTCTGCTGCAGATAAATGTCTTCTCAGAGAAGCTGAGAGGAGAAAGCAATCTGGTAAACGAGTATCAAGCAAGAAAGGAGCCCGGAATGCTGCAATGCTAGAGGTGAACCATAGAAATGGGGATGGTTTGAGTGGCAATCATTTCAATATGTGGCAACAGTGGCATTACGATTATGGGATCTTTACTGTTCTTACAAATCCTATGTTTCTATCATCCTCCTCCCACCAGGAATGCAATTTGATTAGCACGCACTCGTATCTGAGGATCTATCATCCCAGCAAGAACAAGTTCTACTTGGTCAAGACTCCACAGGACAGTTTTATTATTCAAATTGGAGAATCTGCTGATATTTTGTCACAAGGGAAGCTAAGGTCGACCCTTCACTGCGTGTGCAGACCAGAGAAGCTAGAGCACATAAGCCGCGAGACATTTGTGGTGTTTTTGCAGCCCAAATGGAGCCAAACTTTCTCGGTATCAGAACATACAATGGAACAACTAAGGTCAGGTTGTCTACAGGGACAGCTCCCTAATGGAGATGATGGCTTTAAAGCAGACATACAGAAAATTGTTCCACCTCTATCTTCTCGGGTAAGAGATGGGATGACATTTGCCGAGTTTTCCCGAGAAACAACAAAGCAGTACTACGGAGGGAGTGGCTTGCAATCTAATAGATAACAGTCCTAGTTCGTGAGGGATGTGAATTGAAACTCCCAGCTAATTAACTTGTCTAATGTATTTAGGTAGTCAAAATCAGTTCATAATGAGTAAGGGCTTGTTCTGAGAGTGTTGAGAGGTAGAGTTGGGATTGGTCTTGTTGTGTGCTTTGATGTTGGAGCCAAAACAGTGAAAGCTGTTGGATCGTTATCACAGTCAAAAGCTTCTCTCTCTCTCTTTCAGACAGGTATTTTTTCTGCTCTTCTCAAGTCTCTTTCTGTGACTCTGTTTATGTTCCTGTGATGTCTCCCGCGATGCTGTTAGAAACTTACATCTCATTTGTCTGTTTATTTTCAAGCGTCTGCATTAAGGACAAAGTGGTGTGTTAATAAAGTAAAAGCTGCTTCTACTCAGATTCCTTTAGGGAATCAATCTTCTTTCTTTCTTTTTTTGTTTTTGGTTGAACACTTTTTGATTTATCGTTTTTTCATGAATTGGTTAGTAGTACGTGTAGATGAAATGGAGAAAAGGGTTTTGGTAGCAAGAGTCTTTTCTTTTGTGAATTCAAAACAAAGTTTGAAACTTTCTCCCTTCAAAGATGCTTGCTTTGACTTGAGGTACTTTTGCATCATCCAAAGGGAGCTTGGGTTTCAAAACCATAGAGACAGAGAGTCTGTAGGTTATATGTGTCTATAGTAAGCAGATCAAAAGCTAAAGAAGATGGCTACATAAAAAAAAAGTAGTTTAAAGTGCTTGAGTGATAATACATTCAAAATATCAATTGGTATAAAAATACAAAACGTCCAAAACGAGAACAATGATTGCAAGCAAAGGAATCATCAGAGAGACAAAATGAGAAATTGTTGTTAAGGGATTTAAAAAGAAATAGAAAATGTGGGTATCCCTAGAATTAGACAGAGCAAAAGGGAATAAAAGGATGTCTCTTTATTTAGTGGCCACCCACCTTCAATTGCAAAGTGCATTATGTGTATATTTATTGTATATCCGATATACTATGAATTCTTAAGATATCAAATATTCTCAAGATTAATGCATATAATATACTCCATATATTAAAACTTATGTTTGTAGAAGAAAAAAAGAAAATGGGAAGAATGTGTGAAGATGTGATGTAATTGTAAAAACCTCATTGGGTTTAACGTAATTGATAGTGTTGGAAGGAATGAGTAAACACTTACGAAGTTGCCATTAAAGTATAAGAGATAGAGAGAGAAGAAGAAGATGACGTAATAGGAAGCACGCGAAGCAGCATGTGTAAGCAAAAGGTCGCAGCTTTGTGTTTCAAAACCAAAGCAAAATGGGAACAATAGGATGAGTGAGGGACCAGATTAAGAAGAGTGCGTGATCATGGAACACAGTCGTTTCACCTCTTTCTCTTCTCTAATCTTCTTGTCCTTTATTAGTGTTAACTACCACCAACAACAACATTATCCTCTAATACAATCACTTAACAAACCACTAACTAGATGCTTGATCAAAAAACACACCAATTATCTTTTTTCTTTAAAACCTTTTGATTACATGATTAACTTAGTGGCAAATACCACGATGACTTTATTCCTCCTTTTATATTTTCTAGACGGCTAAAGTATAGTATATGTAATTTTTGTGTGTATTATTATTTTAAAAAGCGACGTCTATTATTTATGCAACGACTATATACATATATATATATATATTTTTGTTAACACGAAACAATAAATAAAAAGCGAAACACAAAAACGTTCTTTTTGGTCTTTATATAAACACACACACACACAAAATAGTTTTTAGTAGTCAAGCTCTGAAGTGGAGTTAGAGAGAGGGAATGGAGAGAGAAATGAGACGACCAAACCCAATCAACAGCTCTCGCCGGCCGGACATATTCCCACCAAGCGGCGGCGGTAGTACTCAGCTGCCGGAAAGCCCGAGAGGCCCTATGGAGTTCTTGTCTAGATCGTGGAGTGTCTCTGCCTTGGAAGTCTCCAGAGCTCTCCACACTGCCAAACCAGCTTCCCTTAACGCTCCGATACCGGAAGAAAGCAACCATGAGAAAGAAGAATGTCCGCCGGAGAACAGCCAGTTCTCGTTCGCTGCCTCCGCCACTTCGCAGCTTGTTCTTGAGCGCATAATGTCTCAATCGGTACGCTTTACTCAAATTAGTTTTAGTTTCAAGACCCACTCACTCTCTCACTCTCTCCTGATGATGAGTTTTGTGTATGGAAATGAAGGAGGTGTCGCCGTTAACGTCGGGGAGGCTGTCACACAGCAGCGGGCCACTCAACGGCGGCGGTTCATATACGGAGACAGACAGTCCTCCAATCTCTCCCTCCGATGACTTGGACGACGTCGTCAAGGTACTTCTCTTCCACCCTTCTTTGTGGAGTCCCGATAACATCTTTTCAGAGTGTAATTTAAAGAAAGTCTCATACTTTAGAGTTTGTTTATCAAAGTTTGTATGAAAAAAACGAGTAAAAGGAGAAGAAAGTACATCAAAGTGAAAGCAGAAGTAAGCTGTAATTATCTAGATAAGAAACAAAAAGAAACAGATTTGACTTTGACCCTTCACTTTACAACCTGTCTGTATTTAGCAGCCTCTTCCCTTACTCACCATAAAAATTAGAAGTAGTACTAGTAGTTTGGTAAAAAACACCAAAATGGTATGTATGCACAGTCGTATGATTTCAAGAAATGCAGCCGTCTGGGGCCTTGGGACTTAAAGTCCATCGGCGACCAATACATTTTGATATTGCCATTTTATGTTTTGTCTCCTCATGATGCATTTTACCTTATGGGCCTTGATGAAGAGTATATGATTGTAACTCCTAAAACAGAGCCCCATTAGTTAAGATAGATCCGTTGAGGACTTCTTTTAATGTTTTAATCCTTCTCTTATTTCCCATTGCAGTATTTTCGCACTCACAACACCATTCAGCCTCTCTTCTCTGCCACTGGAAGCACCCGAAGCAACAACACCTGCAACGGTAGCAACACCCCCCTGGCCCCTGGAACTGCCCCTAAGACTGTTGGTAGGTGGCTCAAGGACCGTAAAGAAAAAAAGAAAGAAGAGACTAGAGCTCACAACGCCCAGCTCCATGCAGCTGTCTCTGTTGCTGCTGTTGCATCCGCTGTGGCAGCTGTTGCAGCAGCCACATCAGCCTCTCTCCCTGGTAAAAATGAGCACATGGCTAGAATTGATATGGCCATGGCTTCTGCGGCTGCACTTGTGGCTGCTCAGTGCGTCGAGGCTGCAGAGAACATGGGAGCAGAGAGGGATCACTTGACATCTGTTGTGAGCTCTGCGGTGAATGTTAAGTCCCATGACGACATTGTCACACTAACTGCAGCTGCTGCAACAGGTTTCATATCTAATGGTAGTCAGAGTTTACCTTCATCTGAGAATCACTATCTGAATTCATCTTCGTTTTTATTTGCAGCTCTGCGCGGAGCAGCCACATTGAAGGCAAGAGCGCTTAAAGAAGTGTGGAGCATAGCTGCTGTGTTGCCAGCCGAGAAAGGTGCAAGTGCTGCACTCTGTGGCCAGGTTGAAACAAAGCATAGTGATAGCAGCTTTAGTGGAGAATTACCTATAGCTGGGGAAGACTTCCTCGGCATCTGCAACCAGGAACTACTAGCTAAAGGCACTGAGCTACTCAAACGAACCCGTGGAGGTACTTCAAAACTATACTCGTTTAAATGATCAGTAAGATGAGTAAGAAAGGAAGGTTTGCTGACCTTGTATTTCGAAAGCAGGTGATCTCCATTGGAAGATTGTCTCTGCCTACATCAACAAAACAGGCCAGGTTGTGCTGAAAATGAAGAGCAAACATGTTGGAGGAACTTTCACAAAGAAAAAGAAACGTACACACATTTTCCTCCCTTACAGACACTAGCCTGCTTTTGAACTCAGGCCACCAACATGACGCAACTCATAATTCTTTGATTCGGACTTGTATTGCAGATATGGTGTTGGAAGTGAAAAGAGATATACCTGCGTGGGCTGGCAGGGATCTGTTCAACGGAGACAAGCATCACTACTTCGGCCTGAAGACTGAAACAAAGAGGGTCATTGAATTCGAATGCAGAAACCAAAGGGAGTACGATATATGGACTCAGGGCGTTTCCCGCCTTCTTGCCATTGCTGCCGAGAAGAAGCAGAAGACCAAATGGATGGCACCTTAACAATAAACATAACCTAGCAGAGGAATAGATGCTTTTGTCCAACTTCCTAATAGGTTCAAAACGTTAAGAGGAGTAGAAGACTTTTCCCATTTGTAACAATCCTTTTATTCCATTGATTGAAGAGAGATGACTTCTAAAGCTAACAACTTGCACAATTACAAACTACAACAAAGTATTGGCTTTAAGATTTTCTTTACAAACCCATAATATTTCATTGCGGATAAAAGAATTTAGACATGAGAAGCAGAGTTTTAAGAGGTATTACAGCACCATGGAAAAGAAGAAAAACTCAACTATCAGCAGCTCTCAAGAGAGTGAGCAGAGACAGGAAGAGGTTAATGACGTCCAGATAAAGCGATACTGCAGCCCATATGTACTCGTCATACGAGTGTCTCTTGATCAAGTTGTCTGTATCGTATACAATGTACCCACAGAAGATGATGGATGCCAAACAACCATAGATCATCACCGATATCTTTCCTAGAGGGAAGAGAATCTGCAGACACAGAGAGAGAGAGAGAGGGGAGGATTCAGGCTCTAAGTATCAAACAGGGGACTAAGCAAAGGCAATAAGATGCCTTGTGATCATCTTCATTATGATACCTGGATGAAAGAAAACACCATAAGCACAATGACAGCACCAAACAAGAAGGGTCCAAGGAAGTTAAAGTCATGGCCTCTTTTGGCAGCCCAGAAGGTGTAGAGAGTGAGGGATATGACCACAACAGAGGTCAGGATCACAGACTCAAGAATGACCTTGCCTGTTCCATAATTATCGATCAATCAATCAATCAATAACATTAGAAGATATTAGAGTAGGCTTCTCAGTGTCAATGATACCGCTAGTGAAGGCGCAGGTCAAACCAACGGCAAAGGCAAGAGAGACGGTGAAAATGGCGAGCAAGAGATAGTTCACAGGATGCTTCTGGTGATAGTAATAGAGAGGACACATAACTGCAAGCCAGAAAACGGATTAGGGAAGGAGAAAAAGAGATAGAAATCGAGAAGGAGATTTGATACCAATCAAGGGAGTGAAAATAAGAAGGATGTAGAGAGCCAAGCCGGCGGAAGTGGTGGTGAAGAAGACGGAAATGGGATGAACTTTAACGACGGTGGTTGCGACGGCGATAGTGGCGAGGAGCTGGATGGAGATGATGGAATAGACCTTACGGATGAAAGACCATCGGAGCTCGGGGCTTTCCATCATCATCGGGTAGAGAGGCGTGTGAGCAGCCTCCAAATCATGCTTCCCGAAACCTTGGTTCCACATCTTTCCGATGAATCGGAGTATGTCAATGCCGGCGATGGAGATTGAAAATGGGAATTGGGAGGAACGGAGGAGAGATGTATGTAAACAACAATAGAGGCGGCTTACGAACGAACGAGAGAAGCTTCCTGATGTGTCGAGCAAATTAAAATAAATCGGACGGCTGAGATATTGACATGTGGGCCTCTCGAGAGACTTGTTCAATCACGTTACTTTTATTAAAGACCTGTTTGAGTCTTTAATTATAATATAAATCCAGGCCCGGTCTATTATATATTAGGATGGACCCAAAGTTCTAAACACATGTCTATCTCAAAGTGAGCCTCTTTTAAATTGTCACTACATCTTATTCAAACCAAGCCCATCAACCGTATGTATATACCTATGTACTGTGTGTTGTGTTACCACAGTTTATTCCAATTTACAAACAAAAAAAGACACCACAAACTTGGTCTAAAGAACTAAAACCAAACAGAAGAAATCACAGTCTACAGAGATTGCAATTTACCATTGTAAACTCATTTCCTTCCTCATTTACAATATACATGTATAATGTTTGCTTTACTTCTTTCCTTCCTCATTTCAACCTGTGACCAATCCACAATCACTCCTTTATCATTCATTATCCAACTTTCATCTTACCACCTTGCAAACTAAAGTTTTACTTACTTCTATTTACCTCAATCACTGTCTATTTCCCTCAAGGTTTACAAGTCCCCTCTCCCTCTACCTTGGCATCTAATATTCCAATTCTATCACATAAACAAACAAGACTGATTTAAGTGGGTAATACTATATAAATGCAGCAACGAGTTCACTTACCACCACCAATAGAAAAAAATGTCTTCCTCTTCAGGAGCTGGGAGGAGGCTGGAAATAAGGGTGCTGCAGAGCCTCATCCACATTCAATCTGTCTTCCTGCACTCCCCACAATATCAAATTCAATTGTCATCTCTCAACACCCACAGCACTATTTAACAACAATGCCACAAAGAGAGAATGCCAAGGTTTTAATAAGGAAGGAAAAAGAGACAAGATCTCACAGGGTACCACTGTAAAAGACCCCACACCAGCCTTAAAGCCCAAACATTAGGAAACCTGCATTTAAACGTAGCAACATCTTGTCAACACTTCAAGTGTATCATCACCGTTAAGGAAGCATCAAACTTACCCAATCTTAAGAGGGTCTCTACTCTTTATCTGTTCTGCAAAGAATTCTTCTGAGCATTTCCATGACGCAAGTGAAATCCCACCCTACATCACACGATATATATATAACCTTTGTAAATGACAATAGCCACCCAAACTTAAGAAAAGACGTTCAAAGCATTTTCTTGATTTTTTAATATATATATATATATGTTCACCCTGGCTGAAGATATTTGAAGAAATTCTTATATATGCATTGGATCACTATGAGACAAAACAAATTTGCATATTAAGCTTAACAAGAATATCAGCATAATCTCATAAACTAAATATAATATTAACTTTTTTTGAGACAGGTCAAACAAAGCATAGGTATTACATTACCACCCTCAGTAAATAGAAGAAACTGTTATTTACCTGCTTTGAGCTGGCGCCAGCATGTTTTAATGAGCTACCTGGGATTAGGATGCACATTTCCATAAAGGATCGAAGCCTGTAACCGAAATTGAATTTGAACAAATGAATAGTTGTCCAACAATCGCTGTGGTGGTCAATCTCAAGCGAACTTATTTACTCCAAGATCAAACTTACTTGTATGCAAGCTCTTTAAAGTTTTCACTCCAACCTCTGATATGTTTATCCAAAAGGGCACGTGTAACAGAACTAATCTCAAAAACATTTGGTGATCCTAAAATCATCTCTAACATCACAACTCCAACACTCCACATATCGTATCTGCAAGAAAAAAAGGTGTCATACTTCTATATTTGATGAGGTCAGTTGTAGTCACGCTAAATTAAAAACAACAGGATCTCACGTACTTCAATGTCAAACTGGTTGGCCCACGGTGCCAACTGCTGTTCAAAATGGCTTCAGGTGGTGCATAGTCATGAGTTTGTTCTGCTCTGAATACAAAGATAATCCAAAGTATTACGATTCACAAACCAGAGAAGGTGAACTTTTTTTTTAAGAAGAATACAAAGAAAAACGAAATACCTTGAAGGACCTGTTGACCCATAATAGTGTTTCATTGTGAACTCGTCAAGTGCACTTCCAAAGTCGATGATGCGCCTGAACAGTGATTATAAGACCATCGTTACCAGGAAATCAAGAAATAACGTAGGTGTAATAGAACTTAAAAATTTAATTGCTGCAGAAGTTTAAAAATACATTTGGCAAAATAAACTAGAAAACTGGATTGCAAACTAAATACGTTTTAGTTTTGAAGTTATAGTCTCCATTTGGTACAGCCTTTAAGCATCTGCCTGACTTGTTGTCTTCAAGGCATATCACCATATTCTCTTAGGAACACGCCATGCAATCATTGTAAATTAATTTCCGTGAGAAAAACCATCTGTCACAGATTGCACATTATATGAACTACCATTAACATCAAAAAGTTTCTTTACCAGGTTTTATATCTCTGTGAGTAATATTGCGATCATGGCAGGCCTTTAGACCTAGCAACTGAAAATAAGGGTAAACCATAAAGGAAAAGTAAGCACAAATGGAAGTAGATTCCACGATACTTCTCTCGAACACAGGAAAAAATAAGAACATTCACAAATTCTTACACAACGTACCAACTGCCATATTATTCTCCGCATTTCTTCTTTCCCTGATTCTGCCGTCTTCAACCAGGTCCACCACTTCGATGGGCGAAGTATTTGCCCATAACTTGCCTCTTCAGCCTTTTCTCCTGCAGAGCTATTCTCTGTTTCTTCCACAGTGTACATCAGCTTTGATAAAGACACACCCTCGTGATAGAACACAAGCCAAATGTCATTATATCGAGATTCAAAATATTCTATGTATCTAGCAATATGTTTCAAACCCTCTTCCACTTCTGATGATGCTGATTGAGAACTTGATGTTTGCGTTGCTGAAGAACTGCCGATTGTACTGTATGCATTTAAAAAAAGTTCACCAAAATGCTTCTCCCTTAGACCACTTAAATAGACAGTTTGTCCTCTCTCTACCTGTTTAAGAAAATAATGGAAAATGTAGAAGTTAATTTGAGAAGGACTTGCATCTACGAGTCATCATATAGGTCGATGACGCCATAACAAGCAGACAACAAACTCTGACAAAGAATAACCTATGCTAGACCCTGAATAATTTATAAATGCAAGAACCACTCAGTTTGAAACATTTTTTACTATAAACAATGAACACTGGAGAACTATTGCCACCATCAAATAACCAGAGAGTGATGCCCCACATCACAGCTACATGTCTTCTCACCATAACTCTTAAGCATAAAAAGCCAGAGAAAATAGAAAAGAAAGTTGCAGGCACCTATCATATACAAAAGGAAAGGATGAAGAATTAATCCTGAGTAAGACGCATACCATTATCCGTTTCAAAATGAAGGAGTTATCAGGAACATCAGCATTATAATGATCTGTGGATGTATTGCTGATTAAGTTATCAGTGTGTTTATTCATATGAACACCACTTTTTGATGTATCTTCATCTTCCTTGATCCAACTAGTAGCATTACTTCCTTGATAGCAATCCCAGTGAAATGCCAACCATACCTCACCAAACGCACCACGCCCAAATCTTTTCTTCAGCACATAGCTAACACTCACAAGTTATTACAAATTTTGTCAGCCATTTCTAAGTATTTATTCCTATTTTGTAAAATAATTGTTTTCATAATATGGAGACACTAAAATAGGACCGCCATGGTTCTCTATGAATAAACCATCTAACCAAAGCACAAAAAGAAGACGTGACATGCGCATAATAGTGCCGTTTGCCCCTCCAAAATTTTGCCAATGAATACAAAGCCAAGCGCACTAAATACAAATCAGGAGCATTGAAGTGTATGTTTCTAATCACAGAACTACCTAATGTCATCGTGCACAGGGATCCCAGTAATCAACAATGATATGAAAGAGAGGGTAAACTGGTCGATCCCAAAGGAAGAGAAGAAGGCACCTCGAGTCCGGAGATGACATGTTATTAACATCAAAGCCATGTAAGGGCACAGATTCAAGTAGCCCAAGGAAAGTAGCAAAGCTATCAGGATTGATGCACTGATCTTGATTCTCATTGATAGCCGTCCCAGAAGGCAAACACCAGCCTGTTTCATCAGGTAAATTTTCAGAATGCACCCAAAAGGAGGAATTCAAGGATATGATCACGACTAAATGCTAGTTCACTGGAACCAAAAAACCAACAACTATAATATTTCTTACACAAACAAAATTCCACTGAGATTCATTACCAGAGAATGGCTCGCCAGATGCAGGTAAAGCCTGTAAGTCACTCATGTCACCGTTTAGATAATCCATTTGCCTTAGTGACGTACCAATAAGGTTCTCTGACATATAGAAGCGGCAAAAGCTTCCATTTTTAACTTCGACCTACAATAAGAAGCATGGCACAGATCATATAAGTTGTAAGGTTTTCAAGGTCGATAATTCAAACTTCTGTAGCTATAGATATAAATAGTGGTGAACTGCCTCCTCGTTCGTAAAATTCAATAATCAATGTCATAAGAAGGTACATTTTTACAAACAAAAAAAAACCACTAGCTTATTCCCCTGCTTACAAAACTTAGATAACACATATCACAACTGTTTGTCATGAATGCCTCGGGAACGAAAGTGAATATGTGAATAATGAAACTTTGTCAATTGGGTCATACCAATAACCTGTTAAACATGGTTTCAAGTGGTTGAGCCTGCTTCAATCGCAATGGACCCAAATTTATATCGTTAGGCACTGTTAACAAAACAAAAAACTTGATTAGCCAAACACGATATTGTACGAACGATTATCAATAAAGATTCACACTGGATTTTCATAATGAGGATTGTTGGTGAATTTGATTGCAGCTAGAGAAACTCACATTGCAGTGCACAGGTCTTACTTGGCAGGGCTGCGGCAATCTTGTCTTTGTTATCACTCATACTCTGCTCCTTCCGTTGGAGCTGAGAAACTATATCAGATTTTAAAGGAACCACAACAGCAGCCATATTATCCATACTTCCCCTCTCAAATGCAGTATTAACCAAGCAGTCTGCCAAAGAAACTGAGCAGTATGAAGGCACTCCTGCTCCGGAGCTACTTTGATTGTTTACTTCCCAGAGACGATCGCAAACATCTTGCAGTTCCAACTTCTCAAAGATGCCATCAGATGACAAAACCAAGTAGCTGTCATTAGCCAGTAGAGGCTGCCAATCCATCACTTCGGGTGCAGAGATGACACCGTAACTGAAACAGATATCAAAACTCACATTTCATCTTGTCATAATGTGAACAAGAGTAAGAGTAATAAAAGAAACATGAGTTCCAGCAATAATCGTGTTCAGCGGCCAGCGAGACTGAGATACAACAAGCAGCACCTACCTTCTATAATTAAGGTCACCAATTGCACGGGAGACAGCCAGCTGACCGTTCACTCTTGGCACGCCAGCCCATTCAGTAACATAACCTCCTGCAGCTTCGACACGTGTCTTTTCATCCTCTCTATTTGGATGATGGTCCTTCGTCAATTCTTTGGCAATTAAACGTGGTAGTCCATTGCTATGTTCCATTTTAAAGTCAGAGAACCTTGATGGTGAAGAGCCTCGATTGAGCCTTCTCTTTTTGTACAACTTCACCAAAGTATCTGCACAAAACAAACACCATTGCAAAAAAAACTGTCTATACCAAAATTCCTATACACGATAAATATAATAATAAGGGCTTTTCGTTAGGCAGTTTGATTTTAGATACAGATGTTGCCAACCTCTAGCTTCTTCCGGAGTCTCAAATTTTTCAGAACACAAAAGTGCCTTTGAGTCACCGATGTTGGCAACCATCAGTTGACCATCTGCGATAAGCGCAATTGTAGCTGTTGAACCTGAATTGAACTCTCGGTTAGATGCTTCCTGTAGAAAACAAAGTTTAGCTGGTTACACCTAAATCATGATACTGAAAAGAAATGTTAATTTCAACAGGTTAAGCATTGGCTATACCTTAGTAAAAGTGGCATCAATGTCATGGATGGCTCTCAGCAATGCTTCCTTCATAATATCCAAGGGAAGAGAATCATCGGAATTAAATGGCAATGAGTCTCGGAACCTGCAAGAAAATTGGGGCACTGCAATGAGGCGGACATGTCGCACATTTAAAAAAGTCACAGTTCCTTATACATGGTAAGCCCTTCTCACAGGTTTAGATGATCGTTATAAATATTCAGAAAAGAGTAGTTGTTATGGGGAATGGAAGTAAAATGGAAAAGCACTCAACTGCGTTCTAGCGTCCAGTTGGTAAAGATTCATGACTTCATCCCAAGTTATGCGATGCAAAATAACACCATGCTCCCCTTTAGCTGGTAATCTTCTAATCAAGTTAGTCGTCATAGCAGAGAGTGTTGCATCCAAGAGGAAGTTGATATGCAAAGCAAAATAGTCCAATAAAAGTTTTGAAGCCATGTCACTGGCTTCTGCACCATTATGCCCGTCAAAGACAGCTGCAATTCCAACCTGAACTTCCTTTGTTCCAGTCTTGCCTGGTCAAATTATGAGACAGTGCCATCGATTCAATACTTCCTCGTCTTCAAGTTTATTTGTTAGCCTAAAAGTTCAATTCAAAAGGCTTAACTAACTAAGTTCAATTCAATACCGGGAAATGGAATACGAAGATCAAGAGCACAGAGAAGACGATCCTCCTGGTATCTCCTCCGCCCTTGAATGGCTGCAGTATGGCAGCGACCGTGTGGAGGAGAACCCCAATGGTGGAGATTCCAGCGAGGGCATTTCGGAGATTGAAAAACAGCAGGAGCTCCGCCTTCTTTATAAATGGTCAAACACGTTGAAGATTCTCCTCCACAGTTAATCGCCCAAAACAGGAGGAAGATAGATATAAGGAACCTTAGATTGAGCAGGCACGCCATGGCGATTTTGAAATGAGAGACGACGTTCGATTTCGGCTACTAAGGATGGAGTAACGACGAGTATGATCTCCGACGAAACAAAAATGATAACCCTGATGATGATCAAACAAATTCATACGCCTGATTTTGGCTACTGGAGGAATTTTGGGTTGAAGGCTTTTCTCCGCCTGAAAACTCTTCTCCTCCTGTGTTTTATCGAACCTTTTGTCTCATACGAAAGGTTTCGAATTGAACCATGAACCGGCCGGTTAATTTCTTGTTTTAAAGGTAAGTTGGTGAATCTAACAACAATATGTGCAATTGTGCATGCGAACGAAAAATAAATACTTACAAATGTTAAAAAGTATCATCATAGAAGCGCATACATTCAAATTACAACATTCCATCAATCAAAACAAAAGCAATGAAGCTGGTGAAACAACAAAACTAACGATATGTGTATTCGTTACATTACACCATTTTTAGCAACACACACAAAAAGAAAGAATATATATGACGAGCAATCTCAAAGCAGATCGATATCAAAAACACGTACATATACGCACACACATGCATGGATCAGGCATCCTTGTGACAGATGCAACCCATGGGAGTAGCAGGGGTGCCGCACTCGCCCCGAGAGGCTCCTTCGCTTATGCAAACGTCGTTGCAAAGTTTTTGGCCCACTCCTTCCATCCAACACCTGAAATTTCCTAGACGCTTGCATTTCCATGACCCTTGCCCTTCTCCTTTCTCCATCAACCCTACACATGATTTATTTTCATTCACACAATCGCACCTTATGGATCGAGTCTTTTCCAACAACATATATATCCCAAAAATCTAACCACAAAACATATGTATACTATTTGAATGCACATATATACCTGTGGAGACCAATAAGACCAGGAGGAAAATGGCAGAGATGACCTTCCCCATTTTGTTGCTTCTTCTGACTCTACCAGATCAATGAAGATGCAAATCTGGGGGTTTATGTAGTGCACAAGTTTGTTGACCTAGGTAGGTTTCGTGATATTGCAAGTCATGCCATTATAGAAAAAAAATTAAATAAACGCATAATTGTTTATACGAAGATAAAACTGATTAGTCTATTCCAAGACGTGCGTCACACAAAATCAACTTGTCAATATAATTAATCAAAATTAACATTTCAGCCAACCTTTGTGATTTTGATGTTTTTGGTTGAAAGCGTTTAAAATAGTACACTAGTAAATGGTTTTTGATTCGGCCGTTGACGCGGCCTTCTTATCATATCTCGTCGTGTTTAATAAAACACATTGCATCCTCTCCTCTCGTATTTTTGGACCGAATAAATTAACACATGCAGCATGGCCAAGAATGTATTGCTTGTCTAGTATAAGCCTGGTCCATTATGTTATATGGATATGGTGAGAGACTAGCAATTGCTTCAAACCACAAAACGTATGGCCTGTTCTCTAAGTGTTGCATATGGTAATTTGCTCATATCCAACCAAAAAGAAAACAATTGAAGTTTTCTTTCTTTTTTGAGATTTGCAAAAGGGAAAGGAAGAGAAGTTAAGACATAAATAAGCATTTAAAAAGCAGCAACCAGAAACCTTGACATCAATTAGCTACAGATAAAGAGTCATCTAACTAGGTTCTTCAGCAGAGACATTGAAAGTAATTAATGTAACGTAAAGATGCATGTGGTCTTTCTAGTTACAAGGAGTCGTGTAACTAAGCATATGGAACTTGGCAAAAGCTTCGAAGAAACGGTCAAGATTTATTTAAACACTAAGGTAGGACACTGTTGTATACGTGAGAGAAAGAAAGAGATGTATCACAATAAAGGAGTATATTTAGGGTCACAGGTGGTGGAAACATAGGTGTGCAGTACCAGGCTCTAATCTCTTCATAGCTCTCTATTGACTCTCTCTCTCTCTATCTCTTCTTCTCTTAGCTGTATGCATTATGAAGTCTCTTTTAAATTCACTGTTTCAGGCTTCTTTAATTCTGTGGTGTCTCTCTCTTTTTTTCTCTCAACCATCTCTTTAAATTTTGTAACATCTGTCTCTCTCGTTTCTTTCTATAAATATTCACAAGTACTAAAGCTCTCTTTTAAAACCCACAAAGCATCCATCTTCTTTCTTTGTTTACTTCCGTCCTTTATTCCCTTTCATTGCCATCAGGCATTCATATAATTTACAAGTTTTAAGCTATGGTTTTTGGAAGACAAAGTCCACAAGGGAACAAGTGAAGCTGCCAGCATGATCTAACTTTGGTTAAGAAGTGAATGTGGAAACATATATATCTGCTTTAGCACAAGTTAGGTCATGCTCTGACAGCCTCACTCCTTCCTCCTTTTGGACCATTCACTCATAAAACATATTCCACCTGCCCTTTTAACCAACACATGAACCAAACCGCTGTAAGTGATCTCTCTGTTTCTTCTTCCTTTTATGTTCTCATGTTTTTCTGCGGTATGGATCTACCATAGCTGCATCATCATATGTTTTAAAGAAAACTTAAAATGTTCAAAGCCAAACCTTTAAAGAAAAAAGAACAACAATGCCAAAATGGTCTCTCTCTTTTCACCCAAACATTACAATCCAAAAGCTATGCATTGCACAAGAAAGAGTAACATTCTTAGTCAGTGTCTTAATGTTGTCCTTTACCCCTGCAACTCTGTACAGTAGATAAAACCAAAGTTAGTCTTGCTACCCACCAATGGCTGCCCCTAGAGCTCAAATTCACACACTTTTGTACATCATCATATCTTCCACTACCCAACCTGCTAATGTCATTCTCAACTGGCAAACCACCTTGTTGCAGCAGCTTGAACGAACTTAAAAGTCAGCGACCCTAACCTCATCGACTCTTTTGATCAAAAGGCATCTCTTGGTGAGTCATCAAGGTTTCATTTATCTTTCTATGACGGCTCTTGATGATCTATTTTCCACCCCATCCACAAAGAACTAACTGCAACTGCTAAGGTAGCCTTCTCAAGGTTTCTTGAGAGAGGAGCTTCTTGAACCCTTAAACAAGCATCTCGGATTCTTAAAGTAATCAAGGAACGGTGTCTCGGAAACAGGTATGAACTTTGTGAAAAAGCCGATTGGCCATGAAAGAGATGCAATTCCTATGCAAGTTCCCCATTGCCACCCGTTAAGCCTTACCGTATCTGCAAACTTCTTGAGGAATTCAACCATAATGACTTGAAGCAAGATAGTGATCGCTATGATTCCAATAAATAACCTGTTTCTGTGAATCCCTTTGAACACGTTCTTCTTCTCCATCTCCCTTGAATTGAACTCATTGAACACTTGGCAGAGCACGAAAGTGTTGAATATGAGTGTGTCCTTCACTTCTTTGCGCACGTTGAATATAGACATACCCTTGAATTGTAAGATCAAGAGTACGGCTATTTGATACAATGACTGAACCAGCAGGTTCCTCCACATGACATTTGTTATTAAGGCCTCTGTTCGGCCAACCGGTTTTCGCTTCAGGAGCTCGTTGGTTGGCCTCTCTGTGGCGAGAGCCAGAGCTCCCAGGGTATCCATGATGAGGTTCACCCACAGCAGTTGAACTGCTGTCAAAGGGACCTCACCGGCTGAGATTGCTGCTATAAAGTTGATCACAAGAGCTGCTACGTTCACTGTTAGCTGAAACTGAATGAACTTCTGGATGTTGTTGTACACACACCTTCCCCATTTCAAGACCGTAGCAACAGATGTGAAGTTATCATCTAGAATGACAATGTCTGAGCTTTCTTTCGCCACTTCAGTGCCTTGAATCCCCATAGAGAGTCCAATGTCTGCTTCTTTTAGTGCAGGTGCATCGTTGGTGCCATCCCCTGTGACTGCTACCACGTGGCCTTTGAGTCTCAAACACTTGACCATCAGAAGCTTGTCTGAGGGAGAGGACCTCGCCATGACGCGGATCTTCTCAACTTTCTGCATTCTCTCTTCCTCGGTGTAGTTTCTGAACTGAACACCTTCCACAACAGCCTCCTCTTCATCTTTGTCATTGTGGTCCAGTATTCCGCATTCAAAAGCTATGGCCTTTGCAGTGAAAACATTATCTCCCGTTATCATCTTGATGGTGACCCCAGCAAGTTTGCAAGTTTCGACAGCCTTTGAGACACCGGGTCTACAAGGATCTTTCAGACCCACGATTCCCATCAAGGTCAAGCTATCTTCCTCTAGTCCTGAGTCATTTGACGATACTTTATGGGCAAATGCTATGCATCTTAGGCTACTAGCTGCCATGCCTTGGATTATAGCTTGAACTTTGTTCTTTGCAGTGGAGTCCATCAAGTCAACGGACCCGGTGCTGGTGTAGTAGTGAGAACACATAGCCAGGACCATTTCAGCAGCACCTTTCCAGTGTACATGGACCGTATTATCAGATTTTCTCCTTACCAAAACACCGCTTCGTTTCTTTGCTGAGTTGAAGGTTTCAACGCGAATAACATCATGTCTTTGCTTCACTGACTCCATATCCATACCCAGGTTTAGCACACTCCAAGATAACAGAGCCTTCTCTGTTGGACTGCCTGAGAACTCAGGCGTTGGCCCTGAATCTGACACACAGACACTACCAGTCGTGTTCAGACCGGTGCCTTGGTAAAGCAGATCAAGAACGTCAGACGAGATCATTTTGGCAGAGTCTTCATGGATTGACTCTTGGCCAAGCCAAAACTTGGTTACCTTCATCTCGTTTAGTGTTAAAGTCCCTGTTTTGTCTGTGCATATCACTGTCGCTGAGCCCATCGTCTCACAAGCCGAGAGCTTTCTGACCATAGCCTGATCAGACATCATTCTCTTCATGGAGTAAGCCAGCGTCAAAGTCACAGCCAATGGCAAACCTTCGGGGATAGCAACTACGACAATGGTGACTGCAGCTGCAACTATTCGCACAACGGCATTGACTACAGTGTCTACAGGTGTTTTGCTCCCGTTGTATTCTGTTTTACCATCTTTCTTTGTGTTCCCTGTGAAGTAACGAACTAATAACACCACCAGGACAAGTGCAGCCACCGTAAGCCCAAGTTTCCCGATGGTGGAGGTTAGTGTGTCAAGACGAACTTGCAGAGGTGTTCTCTCGCTTGAATCTTGGTTTATGGAGCTCATGGTCTGCCCCCAGGTTGTACTCATACCCACGGAGACAACCAGCATCTGCGCAAACCCGTCCACTACTTTTGTCCCAGAGAACAAGAAGGGATTACTCTTGTGATCAACTTCGAGATGGTCACTCTCTCCGGTCATACTAGACTCGTCCACCCGAAGGGAATGCCCATCCAAGAACAGACCATCTGCCGGAATCTGATCTCCTATCTTCAAGAAGACAACATCACCAACAACAACATCAAAGATGGAGATATGTTGTCTCCTGCTGTCCCTAAGAACTTCCACTTTGATGTTATTGCTTATCTTGGACAGTTTGTCGAACTGTCTCTCCTGCCTGAAGTTGCTGAGAGCAGAGACAACTATGACCAAGAAGACTGCTACGAAGATGCTTCCACCTTCATACCAGCCTTCTTTGATGCCATGTTCTTTGATACCAAAGCCAAGGGCAAGAGTAGCGCATGCCAGCAGGATCAAGATGGTTGTGTCTTGGAAAGCTTCATACACAAAGAAGAGAAGTCCTTTAGGCGGTGGCTTGTGGTATGTGTTAGAGCCAAAGAGTTCACGGCGTCTACTGACCTCTTGCTCATTCCCGTGGATTCCTTTAATGGTGTTTGTCCTGAGTGAAGCTGCTACACCCTCCACGCCACCCAGGGCTAGGATGCCTGGTAAGTCCTTGCTCTTCATAATCTCAACAAGTCGTTCTTGATCGATGTCGGGAACGTAAGAGAGAGGCATGGAGTTGATCTTTGCTTCATCACCAGACTCAAGGGCTGTGTAAGAGAGTGAGAGGGAGACATCAGAGGGTTTGGGATCAATCCTTCCGGGAACAATCTCCTTGACGAGAGAGAGCATAGCCCTGACGGAGTATATAGCAGCGTAGGCAATACGCCAACGCCTCTGTGCCTTGTTGAGGCTGCTGGTAGTAAGGTTGAGCAGAAGAGCACTGTAATCACATTCCTTGAGGCCTCTCATCGTCTGTGTGTAGGGAAAGTCTCGCGCTCTCTCTCTCTCTTAGCTTGTATGTGCTGTGACTTGTAAGACACTACTCACAAGGAATGATTTTCTTTCTTTCCCTTGGAAGACTCATGCTACATTTATATCCGTATAGGCTTGACCTGGCCGCCTTGTATTAATTTAACTTTTACCTTTTGTTAACTTTCAGGCGGTGGAACCACTCAAAACACGTTGTAAACACGAAGGCATGTCTAGATCAACGGACATGGGCAGCACATCCTTCCATACCTTGTGTTTTTGTTGACTCATCTTATTGGCTTTTGGGGTTCGAACCAGTGTGTGTGCCCAAAAAAAGAGCAAAGCAGGTCGTGGTAGTTTAAAGTAATCTAATAGTTTAAATCTGGTGGGAAACAAGCCGTCATTGTAGAAAAGATGAGCAGTAACGTGCGTGTACCAATTTGCTCTCAGTGCTTAGTCCCTAAGGACATATACAAGAAAATATCCTCGCTTAGTCATATACCAATTGAGCACAACGTCAATACAAGCAAAAGAAGAGAAGATTTAAACCTTTTTTGAATCTTCCACAACAACAACTTGTTTGCTAGCTATCAAAATGAATTTATACTACTCAAATGTGCACTTGATGGAGGAATGAATCAAAACCAAGTTTGTCACTGCTCTTACTTTTCCACAAACCCTTTTCTACGTCATCTAAATCCTCTTTTAGGTTGGACACACACACACATATATATATTTTAAGAAATACAGCGGCGTGTGGGAATGGCCTAGGAGGATAATCAGTTGATTAGCGAAACTTCGTAGCGGTTTCCATTTTCGTTGTCAAGAAATGGGAGCCTATTGTCTCTTTCTTTCCATTATTCTTTTCAAAATATAATATAGGCTTGTGACGACACTGAGACATAAAGCAGTTGACTTTACAAACCAAATAAGTTGACCTCCACTAAAATCTAGACGTGACCACCAATACCTACATTTATCCGCAATGCAAAGGGTTCGTGAGGCAAATCTCTAGTACCTTTGCCTACAGCCTAGGCGAGACTCATGCTGAGCAAAGATAGTAAGCATACTTGACTGGTTTCTGCAGTCCACTATAATTGTGATATGACTAAATGTTTAAACCTTAAGAGAGGAGAAACTTTTCAGTTTACAGCACTAGAGTCTTTGGCAGTGGGAATAGATTCAATATATCGAACCACAAAAACATCTAAGAATTTGGCTAGCACCAAAGGCTTAACATATCCAAGAAAACTTGTTACGACTGACCATGATCTAATAATTCAAGAATACAAGAAAAGGAAGACCATTTGAAAAAGCTTAGCTCATTAGGCAGGCTTGGATGACTTTCGACTTAGAAGATCCCTGGCTCTCCGGCTGGTTTTGCATTTGGCCTGAAACAGCTGGTCTAGCCACCTGCTTTCCTCCGGCATTGACGCTAACCAGAGCAATTCCTCAACCTCCCCCGCCACTGCGATTCGCGCGTCCAAAAACGCAGCAGAGCACTTGTCTCTGGCGAACCCCGCGCACTTGTCCTTGGCGGCAGCCAAACATTCATTGAATTCCCGCTCTTCGCACTTGTCTCGTTCGCTCATGCTCTTAGATCTCTGCCACCACGGCGGCTTACAGTTGTTGGAAGCTGAGACGGCGCACCCAATCCTGGCGCCTTCCTCGCACTGCTCTTTGATTTGGGCTTGGCAACGCTTGAAAGCAGCAGCCCATGAATCCAGTGATCGGAAGCCTAGAACGTATTCTGAACCGCCGCCGGCGGGAATCGGTCCCCGGAGCAAAGGTATCGGACGGGGGAACACAACGGTAGTGGATGACGCCGAGTAATCATCTTCCATTTCTCTCCCCCGATGAGGCCCATCGGACCTGAGCAGACTTAATTATGTAACTACTTTTTTAGATTTCAACACGTGGCGACAAGAGAGCCGTAGATTATTTATTATACTCTCCTCTGAATGCAAATGCAGTGGATTCTATTCTTGCTTCCTCGCGCAAACCATAGCCGCTTCGTCTTCGTCTTCCTCTTCCTCACTCCATTCGTCAGGTATGTTCACTTCACGAGTCTCGACTTGTATCTGGACTTTGATGGATGAATCTTTGTGTTCTTGCGGGTGTTTATGGATAGGAATCTTCTCAAGTCTTTAGGGGTTTAGGGTTTTTTAGTTGATGTAATGTTATAAAGCTTGATAGATCTGAACCTTTAGTGTTTTTTTTATGCCATGAATCGTATGATTTACCGAAACCTTAAACCCTCTGATGAAAGCTATTCTTGAACCTTTTAATTTCGGATGTGTGTAGAGCAATGAGTAAGAAGAAGAATCCTTATGTTTTCTTGGATGTATCAATTGGTGGAGATCCCGTTCAACGGATTGTCATTGAGGTATCACACTGATTCTGCATTTCTTTTTCTCATTTCTCTTCTTCTTAAGCTTCTTCTTTTTCGTTTCCTGCAATACAATTGCAGCTTTTTGCACATGTTGTCCCCAAGACAGCCGAAAACTTCCGCGCCCTTTGCACAGGTGCCTTAACCTTGCTCACAACTTTATTTGCATCTTATCACTATCTTTTAACTGCATAACATAACTTAAACAAGTTATTTGTTTCGTTTTTGTAGGTCTTTTTTTTATCAGAATTTCAACTTATAAAGATAACGAGCTTCACATTTCAATTGCTCTGATGTTTTACCTGCTGCAGGTGAGGCTGGTGTTGGGAGTACCACTGGGAAGCCTCTACACTTCAAAGGATCATCTTTCCATCGAATAATTAAAGGATTCATGGCTCAGGTATGTATATACATTATACTTGTTGCAGCTTTCTTGTTTTTTTTCCTTCTGGGGGTTCAATTCCTTCACAGTGGCTGAAACTTGGAATTTGTTCTATCATTTGTATTCACCAGTTGCTCTCTTTTTTGGCAGGGTGGTGATTTTTCGAATGGAAATGGTATTCTTTAAACCCTTTATCTTTATACACAAAATCATATTATTTACCCAATCGGTATATAACTTGGCATCACAGTCTGAACATTTTATGCTCACATGGTGTTTATGTATACCTAGTGGTCGATTAGATGATCTAGTTAATAGTTAGTTGACACACAAGTTTAAGGAACTGAGCTACTTTTTCTTTTTGTATTTTTACATTTATATCATGAAAAATTTTGGAAGAGTGCATTAGAGGAGCTGCTTATATCTGAGACAAATTATGAATATTAGCTCGTACCGGTACTCCTGAAATGCTATTACTGATGTAGTCAGCTTAACCTTGATAATAATTCCCAGATTTGTAAGGATTTTGGTTGGTTTGCAGGCACTGGCGGGGAGAGCATCTATGGTGGCAAGTTTTCAGGTAAGATTTTCCTTTGCTCTATTTTCAGCTTTCTGGAGTTGAAAAAATTTCTCAATATTTCTTGTTATCTTTACAGATGAGAATTTTAAACTGGACCATGATGGAGCTGGAGTCCTTTCGATGGCAAATTGTGGCCCGAACACCAACGGCTCCCAATTTTTTATACTTTTTAAACGCCAGCCACATCTTGATGGGTAATTTCTGCTCCAAGATTTGGTCGTTTTGAGAAACTAATGTCATTTTAAAGAGCACTTAGAAGGTTTAATGCATTTTTAAGGGTCCTGATTTTCCTCCTTCGTACTATAGGAAGCATGTTGTGTTTGGGAAAGTCGTGAAGGGAATGGAAGTTATCAAGAAAATGGAACTTGTTGGAACGAGTGATGGGAAACCTACCAGTCCGGTAAAAATAACAGATTGTGGTGAAATATCTCAGATAAAAGCTCAGGATGCTGCTGAAAAAGAGAAAGGTAGTAATTTTAATTTTTGAATGTGGGATTGCTAAACTTTTAATGCGAGTACGTTGATAATTTTCAGAGAAATCGAAAAAATCCAGCAAGGGCCTCTCTTCTGGTGTATCATCTGATCATGAGGCTAGGGCAACCCGCAGGAAAGACTCCAAGGAGAAGAGGATAAAGCGGAAAAGGAGATACTCGTCATCAGATTCATATAGCTCAAGTTCTGAGTCAGATTCAGACTCTGAATCAGAAACAAATTCCTCTTACGAGTCTAGTTCTTCCAGTGATAGGAAGCGTAGAAAGAGGAGGTCAACAAAGAGACACAAAGGCCGACGCGGGGAAAGGAAAATTAAAGGACGGAATGGGAAAAAGAAAGGTCGAGGAGATAGGCGATCGCGGAGGTCTGAGTATTAGCTCATGGTAATTTAGTGTAATTGTTGCCAGATGTTTTGCTTGATTTTATTAGTGGTTCCTTACAGACACACGGATAGTTCAAGTGACACCGGGAGTAGCAGTTCTGATGACGAGATAGTGGGCCACAAAAAGGCCCAGATGTCGAAGAAAGCTAAAGGTAAGTGTACCTGTTATTGATCTTAGTTTGTTCAACTTCTACTTGGCAACTATTTGTCATATGCTGAAGTGCGATTGCGCGTTACTTCTTGCAAGTTATGAGAATTTTATTCCCTTCTTGGAACAGATGGTGGAAAACTTTTGACAACTGTGCCTGTAAGGAATGCTGCTGCTTCTAGTCCCGCAGAGAAGAACTTTTTGAATGAGGAACCAGATTCTTTAGTGAAGGACGATCAACCCGTAGGCAATGGGAAGGCCACCAAAGCTGATAATACTGATCGATGTGCCGACTTGACTGACTCAAGGTTTATCCCCCTGGCATTTAGCTCTGCTTTTGCATTTTGGTGTTTGGATTAGTGGTATGTGACAAACTTTGCCATTTCCTATCACTACACAGGAGTATCAGCCCAGTTCCCAGAAGGAATCAAAACAGTAGGAGTAAAAGCCCTAGTAGGAGCCCTGTGAGAGATCTTGGAAATGGAAGCGCAAGTCCTCACGAGCAACCAGCTGAGAAAGCTGTGGGGAAATCTTCCAGAAGCCGATCTCCAAGTGGTGCACCCAAGCGCATCCGAAAGGGGCGTGGCTTCACGGATCGCTATTCCTTTGCTCGGAAGTACCGTACACCTTCTCCTGAGCGTTCGCCTCCTCGGCTCTGGCCTGATAGAAGAAGCTTCCAGGACAGGAGGGATAGGTAAGTTAATCTACACTTAAGTAAAACAAAAGAAGACAGCATTACATATAGTATTGAAGTCTTGTTTTGTTTGAATTACTGGAGGCATCCGAACAGCAGGAGTTACTCTGAGCGTTTGCCGAGAGGACGCTTTAGAAGCCCACCCAGAAGAAGGAGCCCTCCAAGGTTGGCTCTCTGATCTCTTTATACAGATTCTGGCTTTGGCTTGGGACGGATATAAATTGTAAAACAGTACGTAGAGCCATTTACATCGACTTGTATTCTTGGATAGGTACAATCGGAGAAGGAGCACTTCTCGAAGTCCGGATGGGTACCATAGACGATTCAGAGACAGAAGCAGGAGCCAGAGTCCAAGGCGTCATAGCCCTAGCCTGAGCCCAAGAAAGAGGCAGCCAATTAGTGAAGACCTTAGATCGCGTCTCGGGCCACAGAGATCTCACTCGCCCATCAGAGTAGCCACCCTTCCTGCTGAATCACTCAGCCCTTCTCCCTCAACCTCTCCATCCGGACAGAGAGGACTGGTTAGCTATGCAGATTGATGACTCGGCCAGCGATTAGCATGCTGGCGGTGACTCACAATTTTTCTCTTTGGGGTGTAATTTGACTGTTTTAGTGCGAGCAATCGGTAATGATATGTTGTTGGTCGGATATGATATGATACTCTCTACCTTGGTTGCTTTAGAGATTTTGTGGAACGTTTATCAAAATCAAGACTACATAAATAGGAGAAATTGAGTTTGTGGAAACAAGTAGCATGGAACCATTAACATATAAGAAAGCAATATATATAGAACGGAAGAAGGTTCATCTCAGTCCGTTTGTACATAGATAAGACAAAAACATAGCTTCTACCGTAGGAGGAGGGTTTACAAATCATACGTTCTACATAGTGAAGCAGGCAGACGATGGTGATCAGATGGGTTGGCCTTTGGGAACGATCTGATCCTTGAGCCACATGTAGATTGGGACTAACACAAACCAAGCAGCTGCAAGGGTTCCCAAGAGGAAGCGTCCCAAGAAAGCAAAGGGATTGTTTACAGGCTTCTCTACATCCTCTTCCTTTGGACCAAGCTGCATTTCAATTGAGAATTTTACCCCACAATCAGGGAGGAGGGAGAGAGAGAGAGAGTCAAGCTGAAGTAAATGGGAGAAAGAGTTGGGGGCAAACCTGGAGAGGAGAGTCACCGGATGCAGGTTTGACACCGGTAACAGAGCATCCCATGATGAGGCCGTGCCTGCGAACACCACGGTACCACTTGGGGCCAATCCTCTTAAGCTGAACGTCCCTGAAACCAGCATTCTTGAACCACTCGATGTACTCTTCCTCCTTGGGGAAGAGCATCCACACATCAGCAAAGAAGCGAGAGAGCCAGAAGGTTGGGTAGACAGGGCCAATGAGGCAGGCTTTCCCACCGATCTTGAGAACCCTGTAGGCTTCCCTTATTCCCCTCTGCGGATCCGGCCAGTACTCAATGCTGTGAGACACACAATTCGCAATTCATAATTCACAATTCACATTTCACAATCAGTGTTCTTTCGTTCATCAACACACCACAAAAAAGGAGAGCATAATTTGATACCTTCCAGCAGAAACGTATCTGTCGGCATAATCAGTAGGAAAAGGGAGATCTTCAGCATCTCCTTCCACGATTGTACATTCTTTAAGTGGCTCCTTCTGCTTTGCCTTGGCCAGCTGATGCGGCGACTGGTCCAGAATCGTCACATTCTTAGCTCTCACTTTCTTGACGATTCCCAGAGTAGTGAAACCAGTTCCGCCGCCGACGTCGACAACGCGCATGGCGGGGCTGCTGAGATCCGCCGGCTCGAGGGCGTCGTCCCTCATATCCTCAGTCCAGTGGCCAGGATTTATGATATGGTCGTATACGATGGACAAGAACCTGTAGAACCAGTAAGCTTCCTTTTTGTGCTGTATGAAGCGAGGTTGCGCCGAGGGTCGTGATGCTGACACGCTGCATCTGGTTGCCACGGAGAGTCTGCGGCTGGTAGTGGTGGTTGGGGTAACGGAGAGCAAAGCGGGGCGAGGAGTGGATCTGGCATGTAGACTGGAACCGGAGAAACCTAAGAGCTTGGGGCAAGTAATGGCGCCGTTGAGCAACGAAGAAGCCATTGGATAGATAGACCAGAAGAAGCTCTACACCACCGAGACCAGAGTGAAGAAAGAGTGATTGTGATTGACTTGAGAGCCACACATTTTTTTTTTATTTTAAAAAAAAAAAATTATTCTAAAGGATGATGACGTTGTCGCTTTGTAAAAAGGCCCATGGGCCCAATTGAATGTATTTATTGGGCTTTTATTTCTTTTAATTTTGGGTTTTGAATTTGTAAAAGCGACTTGACTTTTTGGTCCCTCCTTTCCTTTCTTCTATTTTCTTTCTGCAAATGATGAATAGAGAGTCAAAGAAAGAGACTAAAAATTGAGTTTCTTTCTCTCTGAGTTTCTTTTTCTGACGGTGTCAGATCAGATCTGCGAGAGATACGGACACAGGAGGATCCCAATCGACAGCATAGTGGCCCTGTCCGATATGGAGGAAACGCCTGAGACGGTGGTTTACGAGCAGGAGGATGCTGTTGCTCTCGGCGGCAAGCACAGGATCCTTGCAGAGCTCGGTCGCCTCCAACAGGAAATCAGATTCCTGGAGGTAACAACACTTCTTCTTCGTAAATTTCCACAACTTCCGATCTAGGATGTAGTCTACTATCTGTGTGAAGTAGAATTTGCCAACAAAAAGTGTTAATGTCTTTGAGATCAATTGTGTGTGAAAAGGGGGCATGTAGTAGGCTGTCTGTTGTTTAAAGAGATGGCACCATGATAATTCTCCACCTGCTTTCTTTGGAAGGAAAGAACAAACCACTATAGAAATGGTTCCATGTTAATGGTTAGCTTATTCTGAGACATTTACTACTTACCTTAGCCATACAAAATGTAGATGATAGTGCAGCTTCTTTTGGCATGTTTAAAACTATCTCATGGAACATATGATCTGCTGTTCAGTCAATAAACAAGCTCTTTTATCTATACAGGAAGAGTTGGAAGAGCTCGACAAGGCAGACATTGTATCAACTGTTTGTGAGGAGTAAGTAATGGGAAACTCAGCAGCTCCAACTGTTTGTGTTTTTTTTTTTTTTTTTTGGTTTGTATTCCTTTAGCAGTTTTAGGTATGAAAAATATGATAGAAAGTGCTTTGACAGAAACTTGTATATTGACTGGTTATCACAATTGTGTATTATTGTCTTTGTTCACAGGCTCCTCTATGTCATGGAGAAAACACCGGACCCTCTCTTGCCACTGTGAGTGCTTTACAACCTTAAAACCGTAGTGTTCATTTTGACTAGTGTAAATGATAAATGTTGCGGGGGTGGTGGCTATTTGGCAGAACCAGTGGACCTGTAAACTCATTATGGGACCGGTGGTTTGAAGCACCGAATGGAGGAGAAGGCTGCAGATGTTTTATACTTTGATTCAAGAGAGTAGTGGCAAGAAGGTTAAAATATCGTACAGATTGAGGAATTGGATTTGCATAGAATGGAGGATTGTGCATTTGTTTATTTGTATAAAGATGGAAAGAAGAAAGGAATCTGAATGAGAGGTGTGCATAGTTAAGTAATGAATAAGTGGGCAGGATCTTGAAGACTGGTAAGTATGTCTCCCTTTTTTATCTTTTTTTCTTTTTAACTTTTGTCTTACATCTTCTTTCCCCCTCAAACCCATGATTCATACACACTAGTTTCAAGGTTCAGAACACTGTGACACCCATTTTTAGATGATTATTATTATTATTATAGTTAGAGATAGATAGATTGATAGATAATGGAGCCCAGAGCACATGCCTCCGCTCCTCTCTCTAATTATTTCTTTTACTTATTTCTACTCTTCGCCTTTCTGTATTTCCAAGCTTTACCCATAATTTTACATTTAGGTGTGTGTTTGTGTGTCTCTGTAAAAGTGGAACCCTCCTTTTTTTTCTCTCACAAAATATAACTAAAAGCAAGTAGTGATTATTTTTACTAAGAATAATATGTAGAGAGAGAATAGTAGGATGATTCTAAGGGTATTAGAATGCCAATGATAGTTTTAGAAACCTATTTTGGCATACCAAAATATTCCTTCATCAATCTCAGTGTGCCTCCCCCAATGTTGAATAAACTACTAATTAGCAATCTGGCAATGTGGCTTTTCTGACAACCGTTGAATATATGTCATCCACTATTATTGGTCAAAACAAAAACTTATGAGAATGGCTCTAATTATCTTGATGACCTCCTCATGTGACGTGATTTAGATCCGAAGGGAGTTGGCCTTCTCTCTGACCATTTTTTAATCTTAAAAGGAAAGGAAACAAACACATATAGAGCTAATCAGAATTATAAAAAACTGCATCTGTGGTCAGAGAGAACCAGTAGTACATTGGATGAATATTGATTCAATAAAACACACATCTCGTGATGAAACACACATGATACATTATATAGCCTCACTCAGTCACATGCTCAGAACCCCTTGTCTTGCTATGATTTTTCATATTCGTATTTAGAAGGCTATGCTAAAAGCAATACTATAAAGTTCGTTGGGTTTTTGGGGGCAATTAGATTAAATTAGTTGGGAGGATTAGTAAGATAGCCGTTGTCTCTGAAAGAAATTGTAAATCTCGAGTAAACCAAGTTGTACGTTTTCTGAAACTCATAAAAAACCATGTCCCTATCTTACATTATACATAACATACATGCATGTATCTTCACGTTCACGTTTTCCTATGGCCATTTGTTTTTTGGTTTTAAAATTAAAAGAAAACAATGCAACACTAAACAATTAGTGTTATTGTCACACCTAAACGCAAAATACTCGATAGGACGTCAGTCAGTCAACCGCAAACGCATCAGTCTCTTCTATCTACTAAACGCAAAACGTGTCTTGGGAAATGGGTAACGGTCATCCTTGTGCATTCCACGTGTCAGCTTTCAAAGTGCCACGTCAACATCAGCCAATACTAGGTAGGGTCCACACTTACTCCATTGGACCGTGGGCATTGGCCCATTGCTTTTCTCTCCTCGTCTTCTGTTCCTCCTAACTTCCGCACAAAACTTCTACAACCAAAGAGAGACTAACAACAGCAGTAGTAGTAAGTGGACACTTTGACTAGACCAAGATAACAAGTAATTAAATCGTGATGGAAAACATTACGGTTGTTATGTATAATATGGGAGTACAAATTTTTCCCACATTATATTTACACCCTACATCACCAGGAAATCAAAAAACAACATTACTAAACAAAAAAAAGATAGAATCAAAAGAAATATTAAAAAAGAAACGGAGTGCACAATTGTCAGTATTATAAAGGCAAAGCACGTTGGATTAAGAGAATAAAAGGAGTTACAGAAGTGAGAGAGAGATAGAGATAGGGGTAGGATTGTCTTTTTCTTTCTTCTTTTTTTGTATGGGGCTACTTGGTCCTTTAAAGCGGGAGGGATAAAGAAAAAGAAGAAGAAGAAGAAGAATGGCGAGAATGGAGACAACAATGGTGGTGAAAGAGGAAGCTCTTGAGAAGCAACTCAGCGGTTGCATGGCCGGTTTCTTCAACATCTTCGACCGCCCTCATCTCCTCTCCCCCAAACGCCTCTCCTCTCCTCAATCCTCCCCACTCCACTCCGGGGACCTCAAACACCAGAGTCTCTATTCCACCCCGGAGCTCCGTTCTCCGGCGCCGGATCTCACTCTTCCTGCCACCTTAGAGATTAAAGAAACATCTTCCAGGTCACCTTGGAGGTTCTGCAAAGAAGCTCCTCGTCTCTCCCTCGATAGCAGAGCCGTCGTGGATGCCAAGGGAAGCCTCAAGCCCAGGCAGATCCGCCCCGAGCCTACCACCGACTGCTCTGGCTCACCCAGCGTCATCGCAAGGCTCATGGGATTGGAGCCATTGCCCAGCAATGCACAGCCTCTCCAGAGATCTGCATCCGAGTCCAGGGTCCCCCGAGACTACAGGTTCGTCGACAGCTTCAACCCATCGAGCGATGAGAAGGGAAGCACAGTAGGCGTAGATCCGCCGGAGTTCAACGTCAGAAGCGGCCGAGCGCAGCCTGCGAGAGCTCCAGCCCCGCAGAGATACGTTGTACGACGAAAGAGCGCATTTGATCCGGCGGATTTCTTCCCGGAGCCAAGGCAATGCGGAGGATTGGAGGCTCCCACGAGCGATCTGGAAACACTTAAACAACTTCTGGAAGCTGTTAGACTGAAAGGACTGTTGCACTCCTCAAATAAACAGCCCAACAGGAATCTCGTGTACGAAGACCGTGAATCCCCCATCAGATCTGGAGTATCACCGTCGGCGAGCCCCAGGAAAGGGAGGAGTCCGAGCGTCAAGAATCCTAATAGGAGGTCTGTGCTCAAGGATGAGAGAGTCTCTCCACTCCCTTGGCGGAGACCTGAGCGAGTCCAGACCATTGAAAAGGTAATGTAATGAAAGAAAGCAAAAGCTTTTGTGTAAATGAAAGCTGGCTCACCAAAAGGAATAAATTGTGCAGACGTGGAAGGTGGAGGAGGATGAGTACAAGAAGAAGCAAGGCAAAACTTTACTGGAGAGATGCGACAAGCTTCTCCACAGCATAGCGGAGATGGAAGCCGGAGTAGAGTCACAGCCGAGTCCAGTCTCCGTTCTTGACGCCTCACTTTTCCACGAGGACTCTTCCCCCTCTCCCGTCATGAAACGCACCCTTGACTTCTTCTTCGCAGGTACTTACTCTTCCTTTACTCTCCCACGTTTGCGTTTGTTTTGTTAACCGTCACTCATCATTGTCTCTAATAACAGAATCAGAGGACGACGAATTGTGGACATCATCTTCGGACTCTGAATACGCATACATTTCGGATATCCTCAGAGCCTCCGACTGGCTTCCTCAAGAGTCCGACATCTTCTCGTTGCTGGAAAAGCAGCAGTACCTCAAGGGCAAATGCGCCTCCAGGGCCGCTGCTCAGGAGAGAAGGCTGGTATTCGACGCAGTGCAAGAGATAATGGGGCGGAGAAAGAGACTGCCGCCGTGGAAAACGGCAGGAAATGCTGACAAGTTGCAGGTGATCTGGTCCGAGTTTCAGAAGATGAGAAAGAAAAGGTCGTCGACCAAGGAGGACCTGGTTGGGTACGTGTGTGGAATCCTAGGAAGAGATATAACAGAGGACCGGTGGGAAGATTGTGAGGTGGAGATGTCAGAAGCGGTTCTTGACATCGAACGGCTAGTATTCAAAGATCTAATCGGTGAAACAATACTCCATTTGGGTGCTGTTAACAGGTGGGAGTCGTTGCGTCTGCGTAGGAGGCTGCTCTTTTGATTAGATATCTGACCCAAACCACACCAATATCTATAACATGAGAGAGTGATGGGTCCTTACGTCTCTATTTTTGTTGTTTGTTTGTACTATTTACCGCTCTCTATCAATAGAAATGGTGATTGATCCATCCCTCTGCTGTAACAATAGGCCATCGTGGGCTACTCTTCTCCCTCATGTTTTGGGTTAGGCCCAAGTTCATCTACTTTGACGGGCTTACGAAAGAGTAGCCCATTTAGACACATGGCAGATGGGTCCAACTAGTTTAGTCGGAAAATAATATCATCTAATTGGGGAACAAAGGCACGTGAAGGTGGTAAGAAAGCACCACCAATGAAAGCTTAAGCTGACAAGTCACCAGAGGCGTGGACCAGTCCACCACAGCCGTCCCTTCTACCCTTTGGCTGACAAATGTTCAAAGTCTTTTACACATTTTATATTCGGACCAAGATTTGCTTGGGACAAGGCTATGCCCCACGCTTAGTGCTCTCTGGTCGCATTCTCCTTCTAGAGACCCACCAACTCTCTTCTCAGTTCACACCCATCCCCACCACCCCACCAATGAGTTGAGAAGAGCCCAACTTCTTTTCTTTACTCTTCCTTATTGGTCTACTCAACCCATCACTCTCTCTCTCTCTATCTTTGACCATCCTACACTTACACCCCCAGATTTCTCATTGGTGCACAATCTTCACTAGGCCACCTTTTGTCCCCAGTCTCTCTCTCTCTCTCTCTCTCTCTCTCTTAATCCCTTCCTTAAGTTTATGTCTTTCTGGCTCCTATTAAAATGATCTGGTTGGTAACTCCACTCATTCCCTTCTTAATATGGCTCTTAAATCTTTATGAATCTATATCTAATTCTGTCCCAGAGAAATAGACAATAATAGTTTATTAAAAAAATTGACAAAACTTACCAAAGCCATAAAAAAGGATAGTAATATGATGGGACTAGAAGAGATGATGATTCTGTCTGAAGAAGCACTGAGTCCTCTCTGTTGTCCACCTGCCTGATGTTTATCAAAAGCAGTAAACTAAAACTTATTTTAAACCTTGATCACAAGAAAGAATTTAATAAAATAAGAGATAATACATTTAGTTTTGTCAGCTAGCTGCAATGGAAGGCCTCAAGTCATAGAACAGAAAAACTCACTCATCGGTTGCTTTGCTTTGAGCCTTACAAGGATTGTGTTGTTGGGTCCCATCATGCCTCCTAATTTCCCACAGAGAGCACACTGATTTTTTAAGTTCCACGTCTGCTGACCCAGTCATCACCATTCTTTTTCTCGCTCATGAATCAGAAACCAAATGTTTTTTGCATTTCATCCGAGTCAAAAGCCTGAAAAAGAGTGGAATACAATCACAGATGGTAGATATCAGCCTTAAAAGCAGAGCACCATACATACATTCGACAGGAAAAGGATAAAAGGATAAATAAGGAATCCTTCAAATGGTAAGTTTCAAAGTAAAAAGTGTTATGGTATGATCTTGTCTGCCTTTCCTTTGAAAAAGCCAAGATTGTGGGTGTAACTGTTGATAAAAAGATTCGTGTGATCTTTCTTTCTGGTGACTTTTTTCCTTCAACTAGGCACCTTCTTTGTATGGCTTCTCTCTGCCAACAATGACAGAGAAAGGCCTAATCCTAAAAGTGAAAACTCTTAAGCTATTTATAACACTTTGTAGGCAGTCATTTCCCATTCAGATTCTAAGCCAAAAAGATTGGTTGCCTCAGCCGTTCATATTCACGCTACCTTTTATTCTATCAAACCCTTTTTCTACCTTTGGATTCTATCAAAAATCGAGAGGCCATATGAGCTCTCTGCATGCACCTCTTCTCAGGAAAAGAAACATGCTTATAGTAAGAAGTTTCACCATCTTGCTACTCAGCTGCTTAGCGTTTAAGCTTGCCTGCTGCTTCTCTAGCGGCATTTCTTCGTTGAAGGCGCTTCCCTTTGAAGGCCACTTGGAGCTTGAAGATGTACATCACGCCTCCAAAGATTTTGGAAATCGATACCAGTTGCTTCCCTTGGCGGTTTTACATCCCAAATCTGTAAGCGATATCGCCTCAGCGATACGACGCATCTGGATGATGGGACCTCATTCCCAGCTTACAGTGGCAGCGAGAGGCCGTGGACATTCACTCCAAGGCCAATCACAAACAAGACATGGAATTGTAATCCACATGGAATCGCTCCAGCCCCAGAAGCTGCAGGTCCACAGTGTAGGTTCTCCTGCTCCGTACGTTGATGTTTCTGGTGGTGAGCTGTGGATAAACATCTTACGCGAGACCCTCAAGTACGAGCTTGCACCAAAATCATGGACGGATTACCTACATTTAACTGTAGGTGGTACTCTGTCCAATGCTGGAATCAGCGGCCAGGCATTCCGACATGGACCACAAATCAGCAATGTTCATCAACTGGAAATTGTCACAGGTTAGTTCAAATTACATTGAAATTTCGTGGTATATTGTTTCGCACGTATAACTACAAGAGATTGTTGAAAAGAGAATGTAAATATACTCACTAATGTCATGCAGGAAAAGGGGAGATCTTAAACTGTTCAGAGAGCGAGAACAGCGACTTATTTCATGGTGTTCTTGGTGGGTTAGGTCAGTTTGGCATCATAACAAGGGCAAGAATAGCATTGGAAGCAGCACCAACAATGGTAAAAGAAGAAGCTGTACAGGCATGGAGAAAGCTGTGGCATGATCATAACTGATGTAGCTGTTTTTGCAATGGACAGGTTAAATGGATAAGAGTGTTGTACCAGGATTTTGCAGATTTTGCGAGGGACCAAGAGAGTCTAATATCGGCAGATAACAAATTGGATTACATAGAAGGGTTTGTGATAATAAACCGGACAGGCCTCCTGAAGAACTGGGGTTTGTCCTTCACAGCAGAAGATCCAATAAAAGCCAGCGGATTCAGATCTGAAGGAAGGACTCTGTATTGTCTGGAAGTGGCCAAGTACTTCAAGCTAGATAACAAAGACGTAATGAAGCAGGTGAGAAACACAGAATCTATATGTTTGACTTACAAAGGATAATCAATATAGAATAGTTTGGTATTGTAAATGTAGGAAGTGAAAGAAACATTATCAGAACTAAGCTACATGTCGTGGACGCTGTTTACATCGGAGGTTGCATATGAAGAATTCTTGGACAGGGTACATGTCTCTGAGATGAAACTAAGATCAAAGGGGCAATGGGAAGTTCCACATCCATGGCTGAACCTGCTGGTCCCAAGAAGCAGAGTGAATGAGTTTGCAAAAGGAGTGTTGGGGAAGATAATAAGGGATACAAGCAACGGCCCAGTCATAGTATACCCAGTGAACAAATCAAAGTAAGAAAGGCAGAGAGTAATAATAATAATAATAATAAAGGATACTTGGATGAAAGATTGTTAACCTGAAATGGAATGGCAGGTGGGACAATAGAAGTTCGGCAGTAACACCGGAGGAAGAGATATTCTACTTGGTGGCGATACTGACATCGGCAGTGCCTGGATCCAAGGACGGAGTGGAAGCCATTTTAGAGAGAAACAAGAGGATAGTGGAGTTGAGCGAAGAAGCCAAGATAGGGTTGAAGCAGTATCTGCCTCACTACACAAGGAGAGAAGAGTGGAGATCCCATTTCGGAGGCAAGTGGGAAGAGTTTGTGAGGAGAAAGTGGAGGTATGATCCATTGGCAATACTGGCTCCAGGGCAGAGGATTTTTGAGAAGCAAAGGAAGATGGATGGATGATTAGGGCGTAGATAATCCGATGCATTTTGTATATCCTTTTCCTGTCATCTTTCCTTTTTCTCACTCTGTAAGCGCCATAACATTATATTATCTAATTTTGTTTTGCCGGACTTGAGTGTAGGAGAAGCCCAATACATTTATGTTTTTATAGGCTCAAATAATAGGGCCTTTTTTGGTTGCACAGTAGACCTTTATTTAATATATCCATCAAAGGGACAAAGCCCAACCATCCAGGGCAGGTCAGAGGATGGGTTCTTCTTTAATAATATTGCCAATTCTTGAAAATTTAATTGCTTACCAATCTGGATCTGACAGATACAAATATTGAAAAACGTTTCTTTTATCTCTTTTTCAAAACAAGAGATGGCAGAAGTGTCGTTGATCCACGAAGCCAAGAAGTTGACTGAGGCGTGGGCTTGCGTGATCTTGTCCTTGTGTTACTGTTTCTTCCTTGGAGGATTGGTTGACAAGGGAATCAAGAGGCTGCTTCTGTTGGCTCCTGTCATCTCCCTTTTCCTCTTCCTTCCACTCCATCTCTCCACCGTCCATATGATAGGCACCACTAGTTTCTTCATCTCCTGGCTCGCCAATTTCAAGCTCTTTCTTTTCGCATTTGGAAAGGGTCCTCTCTCTTCCCATCCCAATATCTCTCTCCCTATCTTCCTACTCGTTTCCTGCTTCCCCATCAAGCTTCAACAGCAGCACCTTGATATTCCGAAGCCTCTTCCTCTGTTTTATGTACTAAAGGGACTTATTTTGCTTCTCTTCATCAAATCCTTCCATTACATCCACATGCTCCCGCAGATGGCCGTGTTTCTGTTCTACGGCTTCTACATGTATTTGTTGCTTGATCTCATCCTATCCCTCATCTCCTCCGTTATCCGAGCCACATCCAGCCTTGAGCTGGAGCCTCCGTTCAACGAGCCCTACCTGGCTACATCGCTTCAGGATTTCTGGGGGAAGCGATGGAATCTGATGGTCACTGAGATAATGCGCCCAACCGTGTACGAGCCAGTCCGAAGGTGGTCCGTGTTCCCCAGGAAATGGGCATCGGCTCCAGCTGCGTTTGCAACGTTTGTGGTATCGGGGATAATGCACGAGCTCATATTCTTCTACATAGGGAGGATGAGGCCGTCGTGGGGGCTGATGTGTTTCTTCCTTCTACATGGACTCTGCACCATGGCCGAGATCGCCATCAAGAAGGCCGTCAACAGAAGGTGGAGGCTTCCAAACCCCGTGGCTTGGGGTATGACCGTACTATTTGTCTTTGCTACCGGGGTCTTGCTCTTCTTCCCGGAATTCAAGAGGTGCAAGATCGACCAAAAGGCGTTTGCTGAGTACGCCGCAGTAGGCACATTTTTCCAACAGGTTGCACAAAGGGTTACAGGACACTAGCGTTAGGCTTATCAATTATTATACTGAGTAATCAATTCACCTGATTCATCTACGGATGCTACATTTTTCAGTTTCGCCAGCATATATGTATTTACATATGCGTGTGTGGGGTTCCTTCACAAAACAAAGCAATTATAGTTAAAATCTAACAGAAATTATAGAGAGACAAACTTGTCCGGTCAGACAAACATCAAAAACTTAATAGTATAATGTCGAAAGCAATCTGATCTAAACAAACAAAAATTAAAAGAAGAGACTAAGCATTTGAGTACCACATGCATATTTCAAATGATGTCCTATCTCAAAAACATGACCAACACCCTATACGAAAACATAACAGAAACGGAAAATCTCCTTTTGTTGCCAGTAGCCAAAGCCAGGACAAGAGTCTTCTCCATAAGATCCTATTAACAGAAACAGGCATAAGAATACGAACAGAGAACATGGAAACTGTTAAATACANTACTTGAAGAAGCTCAGCATAGGATCTTCCATCACACTCATTGGCAAGGTTCCTCGACCAAATTTCTACCGTCCTGTCAACATTGCCTGCGCAAATGTAGCACAAAACCGCAGCCATCAACTTTGAGGCAAGGACATCGCATAGGTTGGACCATTGTTCTNTTAGACAATGAATATAAGAGCAGTTCAATGCATCATGTCACACTGACAAAGTTGTGCATCATGGTTCATGAGAAGCCAGTGCCAGAAGAGCTAAAACGATAGGTTAATCTATTTTGATGACTACGACATGAAAATATAGATCTTATTTCCTTTACGATTACAGTAATATGTTACAAACAGCATCAAATTTCCTTTTGTTTTCCAAAGTCTACGGAACTTACAGTACAGAGGAGAGCAAGAGTTTCTTTCCAGTACTTAAGTGACCTTGTATAGATAAGGTTCGTGAGATCGTTCGCAGAAACAACCTGAAACATATTATAGCATACAATAGTTTAGAGGTTGTGCAAAGACAAAAAGGGATGTGACAGCACTTTACNTTAGCAGATGTAGATACGGGTGTATCCGGTTTAGCAGGAAAGTTGTTAAAGAAGTCTTCTCCATTGTCAGCAAATGCAGCCGCCGCGTTTTGTTCCCAAGGCTCTGGTGCATCCTCTAACCCAATGCCATTCAGATCTGTCGAGAGGCCATTCACCTCCTGCTCCTTTTCCACAGACGGCAAACTAAAGCCAAGATGACTCATCAACTTTGTCCTTCCTCTTGGAACATCATTTTCAGCAAGCCCCATGTCT
>OVAN01000127.1:0-27901 GCA_900406275.1 Anastatica hierochuntica | reverse complement strand
GGATGTCATACTCGGTCTCTTCAGATTTCTTCTCACACAATCCCCTTAGAGGCTTTGCTAAATCCCAGATGCAAATTTCACCATCGTCAGCCCCAGAGGCAAGCCGATTAAACTCGAGACCACCAACCTGAAATATACATGGAAATCAAAGCAGCGACCGGCCCCTTGTGAACGGAAAGATGTCCGATGAGTGCATTCTCACTGGCCTGGGAACTGGAAAACAAAAAAAGAAACGATGAAATTCAACAAATGGGGATCATTGATTCAATTGCAAAAAAAAATGTTAATTTTTCGGTTTAATTTGAGCGGCCCAAAATCTTGATTTGGCCCAATTCATTTTAAAAAGCCCGTATAAAATACGGTATAAAATACACGGTATATACCCGGTTTATACGCGGTTTGCACGGAAATCGAGGTCAATTTTATGTCGGTTTACGTGGCAGAACGGGCTCCGTTTCCCGTTCAAACGGGATCCGTTCCGTTGACACGTGTCCGTTTTGGGTTGACCCGTGTTTAACACGTGTTTGACGAATTATAAAACAACTTATTTATTTAGAGTGAGCATATTGATACGAGATCCTTCATGGCCCAATGGATACGTGGCTGGTCTATGAAACCTGAGATTCTGGGTTCGATTCCCAGCCAAGTATGGTTTGATTTTTTTTATGTTAACCCAATATTACTTTTGTATGAGAGTGAAATCAAAGAAACAACCACATAAAAAAAAGCAAGTCGCATCTAAATTACCAAGAATGATACAACAGAGTAACTTTTGCAATCCTTAAACAAGTAAAAGATCATCATCACTCAGTGATTTGCCAAATAAAAACAAACCATTAAGGATTATTCAATGTTTTACATAGAAGATCGATGTACTAAACGGCGTCCACCCCCGTTTAACCCACATTTTTCAGTTTCGCGAGCATATATATATATTTACATATGCGTGTGTGGGGTTCCTTCACAAAACAAAGCAATTATAGTTAAAATCTAACAGAAATTATAGAGAGAGGGAAGACAAATTAACAAACTTGTCCGGTCAGACAAACATCAAAAACTTAATAGAATAATGTCGAAAGCAATCTGATCTAAACAAACAAAAATTAACAGGATGGCAAATTAAGTTCATAACCGAAGAAGAAAATTTTTTTTAAAAAAAGAAGCACAAGGAGTCTCTCTCAATCTCAATCTCCTTCCTGTGGATTTATATTTTGCAAAATCACCGCATATTTTGTCTGGCCTTGATCATCCGCTTTAGTGTTGCCAGCCAGAAGTTGCATTCGTCCCATTCCTTTGTTGTCAGAATTACCTGTTTGAAAATATTCTTCAAGTTAAAACACGGCTAATTACGATTCATCAAATCAATTCACTAACTAACCTGTATCTGAAGGGCTGTGCTGTAGTCATGGTTGTCCAGAGCTTGGCATAGCTGTCCCAGTCTGTCTGCAGCATTCTGCGATATGTCTCCGCTATTAAGCTTCACAAACAGAGCCCCTAATTTTCTCGAGTTGTCTTCTATCTCACGCCTCCTCGCAGGGTTTGCACGTGCCCCTCCCAGTGCTTCCGATGTCTCATTGAACAGTCTTGTCAGCGTTGCTATTACAGCTTTCTGGTGGGCTGTGTATCAGTTTACAGCAGGTGATCATTTGACTTTTCTTCTTTTTTTTTGAGTCAGAAACAAAACAGACAAATAGCGCTGACGCCACAGTTGTACAGTATACCTGGGACATTGGAAGTATCTGCAGTCTGAACTGTTGGTGGCAGAGCTGCAGGCGCAGGGGTTGCCTGCACAACTGCCTGCTGACTTGCTGGTTGCACAGAACTTGCAACAGATCTTGGGACAACTCCTGGAGCTTGCATGGGAGTAAATCCAACGGGTCCAGCTCCAACTTGGGGCATCTTAGCGTTAGGATATTGCCCAACTTGCGAAGGACCAGACGATACATATGAACCAGGACCGGGAGGAACAGGGTACGCATTATGAGATGATCCCTGATGACATTGCAGTTAGGTTAGCTATTCAAACTAAAAATGGGGGAAACATCAAACACAGCGAGTCAAAAGTTCACATACGGCAAATGAATGAGAACCAATGGTTGGCTGCTGATATTGGTCTGCATTCTTCAGTGCAGGAGGGGTTGAAGGAACAAAAGTAGTCCTCATGGATGGCTGAGCATTGCTGGCAGGAGCTGGAGGAAAAGACTGCTGCAAATACACACCATAGTCAACAAGTTGGCACAAGAAAGCTATACATGACAAACCAAAAGTTTCCCTACCACAAACTTTTTCTGACGACATCTACAGAACAGAACTGATGCAGAGGTATACTTATCCCTTTTTCAGGAAATGCATGGGCCTAGCGGATGAAATTTCTGTTTTTCAGGAGTATATTATCTTTTTGTTGTAGAACCAGAAATTCACACAAAATTGAAATGATGCCCTATCTCAAAAACATGACCAACACCCTATACGAAAACATGCATATTTGAGTACCACATGCATATTTCAAATGATGTCCTATCTCAAAAACATGACCAACACCCTATACGAAAACATAACAAAAACGGAAAATCTCCTGATCTATAATCTTACAACCGAGATAAGGAGGACTGTTAATGCACAATGGTGTAAGGCAGAATGAGAAAATGAAATGCAACAAAGCAAAACTCCAGAAACCTGCTGCGCTGGCTGCGCTTGGTGAGGCATAAACATGGTTGCTTGTTGCATGGGTGGATGTGTAGCTGAAGGGACATATCCTCCAACATAAGAATCAGTATATGGTTGTTGATACTGATTATCGTATGGGTTACTAAGAACGTTTGGTTGCGCCTGAGTTGTCTCCTAAACCACAGAGGAATAAAGGTTAGGTATGTTATCCATTGAAGAATAAAGGCTAAGCATAAATGGGTTCCCGAGAGTTTTAAGTTTCAATTTAAAAATAGGTGCATAACTTAACAAAATAAAGAGACCTGATTATATGGCATGGTGCTTTGAGGCTGATTGTTGCCTGAAGCTGCAGTGTTAGTCTCTGCAGACACAATATAAAATGATAAGCTAACTTATTCATCAGAAGTCTCTTTTAAATTAATTAAGACACAACTGCATACGCACCAGGTTCTGCAGACAGAGAAATACGATCGCGTAATATAGAAAGTTCAGGTGACGAGCCACCAGAATCCAGAACTTTCAAATACTTCATTGCCGTTGTAAGAAGCCCTTGGCTGGCCAATATCTCAGCATAACTCTCAAAGAGTTTACATAGAGATGCACTGAACCTTTTGTTGCCAGTAGCCAAAGCCAGGACAAGAGTCTTCTCCATAAGATCCTATTAACAGAAACAAGCATAAGAATACGAACAGAGAATGCCAACTTAGTTTACGCACAAAACATGGAAACTGTTAAATACTTGAAGAAGCTCAGCATAGGATCTTCCATCACACTCATTGGCAAGGTTCCTCGACCAAATTTCTACCGTCCTGTCAACATTGCCTGCGCAAATGTAGCACAGAACCGCAGCCAAAGTGTTACCAGCAGCCATCAACTTTGAGGCAAGGACATCGCATAGGTTGGACCATTGTTCTCCTTGTGCAAACTGTTAGACAATGAATATAAGAGCAGTTCAATGCATCATGTCACACTGACAAAGCTGTGCATCATGGTTCATGAGAAGCCAGTGCTAGAAGAGCTAAAACGATAGGTTAATCTATTTTGATGACTACGACATGGAAATATATATCTTATTTACTTTACGAATTACAGTAATATGTTACAAACAGCATCAAATTTCCTTTTGTTTTCCAAAGTCTAAGGAACTTACAGTACAGAGGAGAGCAAGAGTTTCTTTCCAGTACTTAAGTGACCTTGTATAGATAAGGTTCGTGAGATCGTTGTTCACCATCGCAGAAACAACCTGAAACATATTATAGCATACAATAGTTTAGAGGTTGTGCAAAGACATAAGGGGATGTGACAGCACTTTACCTGCACAACAAGTTAAAAAGGAATATATATTCATACATACTTTCATGTAAGGTGCACTGCTAGTCTTCAAATATTTCTCACGAGTACTCTCCCACAATGCTGTACCACCAACATGAGCAATAACTAAAGCATCGGCCATCTTATTTGCAGATATACACTGTTCCACCGCTTCCTTGTAATCTCCTACAGCTAAAGCACGCTGGATGGCATCATCAAATACTGGGTCGGAACTTTCGTCCTCTTCTTCTGGCATTTCTTGAGTTTCTTCTGCTTTGGCCGCAAAGTCTGTGTCAGGAGGTGTAAAATCTTTAGCAGATGTAGATACGGGTGTATCCGGTTTAGCAGGAAAGTTGTTAAAGAAGTCTTCTCCATTGTCAGCAAATGCAGCCGCCGCGTTTTGTTCCCAAGGCTCTGGTGCATGCGCCACAGTATCCTCTAACCCAATGCCATTCAGATCTGTCGAGAGGCCATTTACCTCCTGCTCCTTTTCCACAGACGGCAAACTAAAGCCAAGATGACTGATCAACTTTGTCCTTGTAGTTCCTTCCTCTTCGAACATCATTTTCAGCAAGCCCCATGTCTCCTTCTCCTCCTCAGATCTGCCAAAGAAGATAAATGAAACATAGCAAATTTGAGTTTTCTGATGAGTTTGTAAAGTGCAAATAGAGCATTTTCAGTAACAAGGATGTCATACTCGGTCTCTTCAGATTTCTTCTCACACAATCCCCTTAGAGCAGTCTTATCTCCGTTTTCTATTGCAGCTTCAAATTCAGACGTTCGACTCACCAAACTCTGTTCTGTTACCAGGCTGTGCAAGAAGACCTGACCATGACATTTAGTCAAGTAAGTATTTACGAAGAAAACGGTATAACTGAAGACAGTAATATCACTAGATAGCTACCTCAGATTGAGTGCTAGAAGCACCCTTTGGGGGGGGCTTCGCATGAAAGGATACAAGTTTTCCACCAAACCCAAAAGATGCACCAACCAGGCGCCTATACCATTTTGGTGCCCTTAAAGGAGCTACATAAAGAGGATATTAACATGTGACGTTGGATTTGATGATATTCCATCCTCCAGCATAGGAATAAAAGTAATCAATGAACACAAATCGTTAAGAATGGGTAAATGATAGTACCAGCACCGAAATTATTTTCTTCAGCGCCATATCGACTGCAACCCTGCACCAAAAGCGTAGAACACATATTTTTTACTTTATTCTTTCTTGGGAAAAGGGTGATCCAGATTCCAAGAAGTATTGCTAATACGGTTATCTCAAACGAAAAGCACAGAGACGATTTAACCCTACAACATTTGATCTCCACTCGAATCACAAACCGGGAACCCAAAATGTAAACTAATTTTGAGAAGCAAATACAGTCAAGAGGTCTCTGGGATCAGAGGTTCGTGATTTATCATGCCCCATACATTATTAATTTTCCCTAGGACAAAACAATATACAGATACTGTAGGGCAGACTACCAAGATACCTCGATGTTGTAGATACCAATTTCCCCGTCAAATGAAGATGCTGATATAACTCCAGGTATCTTTGGGTACCAATGAACATCAAAATTCCAATTATTGCCAGCAGGTAATTCAGCAACAATCTGATATGTTGGATCAAGTTCAGCCAAAATGAATATTAGTTAACTGATTAGCGGACAAACTAGCAAATCTGCATCTCCTATCAATTACTTCTCCATACCTCTGCTGTATTTGTGTCCCAGCAAATAGTTCGGTTGTCCTTAGCACATGTAAGAAGATATGAGCTGTCACTTGGACACCACTCCATTGCAATCACACCTGCCAGGTACAAAGTATCACCACTATATTTCACAAAGATGTAAAATACTAGAGAGAATGAAGACAGGGCTATGATTGTGTGGAACCGCAAAATGACTAGATTAAAGACTAAGACAGCTGACCTAGAAGGATTCTCACTAATCGACAATAGAAACTGAAATCGGGATAAATTGAAACACCAGAAAAAGCATTTTGATAGAAATGATCCGAAAAATACCTTTTTGATGACCAGCAAACTCGCGCACAGGTAACATTGTATTCCTCATGTCCCAGAGCTGATTTTGAGTAGCTTAGATAGCTAAAATAACAAAATTTGAACAATATGAAGCAAGGCATTGAATGATTCCATACCTTGAGAGTAGGTGAGTTGTCGTCATCAGATGCAACCATAATCTGAGTAGCAATGTCAGGGTTCCATTGTAAAACAGAGCACCGGCGTCGAACTGAATCTGCAAAGCTGTTGATTGATAATGGCCAGGTCAAGATTTTGATAACAAGTATTGAGCGCCTCACTAAGATCACTTTAAAACCTGAATACTTACTTAATTATAGGCTTCTGCTTCCTCAAGTCCCAAATAACTGGGGGAAACAAAGGAAAAATGAATCAGAATCAGAGTTGACAGAATGAACTACCAATCAACCAGGTAGAGAAAGCCCTAAAACTCACCAGTAGTCCCGTTGTATGAGGTAGATGCTACAATCTGTTGAACTATTCTATTCCACGATACAAAGGAGATTTCACCTTGCGTAGCAGAACCACTACCCTGCATAAGACCCTCGTAAAGGTTAGGGTAATGCATTATAGCTAAGCTGGTAAGACAAAGGCTCTTGACTTGTACCTTCAAAAGTGGAAAATGAGAAGGCTCTGAAGGCTTTGCTAAATCCCAGATGCAAATTTCACCGTCGTCAGCCCCAGAGGCAAGAAGATTAGGGGTGAAAGAATTAAACTCGAGACCACGAACCTGAAATACATGGAAATGTAGGATGTTAAGATGAGGGAATGTTAAAATCAAAGCAGCGTTGAGCAAAGCAAACTCTCACCGGCCCCTTGTGAACGGAAAGATGTCCGATGAGTGCATTCTCACTGGCCTGGGAACTGGAAAACAAAAAAAACGATGAAATTCAACAAATGGGGATGATAGATTCAATTGCAAAAACAAAACAAAAAAAGAGAGAAGAAGCACCCGATCAACGAAAGGGGATTCCATAGATCTATGTTTCCATCGACAAGACCGCCTGCAATAAGACCGAGGGAGAAATCCTGGGATCCAGATCCGTTTTTGCCCCAAGCGAGACGGTTGAATCGCTCGGAACTGGGGCATTCACCGAGGAGTTTCAGGTCACGATCGTCGGACTGAAAGTCCAGCTTAAAGATCTCAAGACTGGCGGAGGAGCTAAAGGAGAGATCAACAGCTCCAGCCATGGTCCCGGCGGCCATGTAAGGAGCGTCGGGGGCGAGAGCGACGGAGGCGGATCTATCAACCGCCTTGATGCAAGCCATGATAGCGGAGAGGGGGGAATCGCAGATCGGGGATTAGGGTGTGTGAAGAAGTAAGATTGGGGATCTGATCTGATGATGATGAATTAGAGAAGAAGAGTTACCGATCGATATTATTCCATAAATATTTATTTGACTCAAAAGAGCATTGGGCAATCTGGGAACATGACAAATGTCACCTACGACCCAATCTGATTCAGGCCCAATGGGCTTTTCTTATGTTTCAACTTCACGGAAGCCCAATAAAGTAACTGCATATTATAATAATAATAATAATAATCTGACTAAATGTATTTAAAATTTGGATACAATATCAGTTTGCTGAAACATCGGATCTGGCCAGTGGGCTTTGTACCCACCATCCCATGTTCGGCTCATATCATTGTCTTGCCATTTTCAATTTCCTTAAACAATGAATTAATTGCGAGAATAATTAGCTATATATATTGTAACATTGCGTTTCTTATATGCCTACCTACTTGTAAATCAAATGGTAACTTACCAAGAAACTAAAATAGATCTACACAAACATCATTTTACTACACCTAATTAGTGATGTAAGAAAATAAAATGTGAATAAGAAGACATAAGCAAGGAATAATAATAGTGTGAGAGCATTAGGTTGTGGCATCGGAGTCACACTCACATGGCATAACATGATCTCTCGTATACGTTGACCTTTCCAACTTCTACCTCTACAATTACATACTACTATCTATCACGGTAATGCATTCTTTCGTTTAATGTACTCTTCTTAAAATATATCTATATCTACATTTTCCCATATTTTCTTCCCGAAAGACTAATAATTTAGTTGAAAATGACAACTTTTTCAAAAAAAAAAAAAAGGTTAAAAAACAATATTTGGAAAAAAGAACAATCATTCGTAATCGTATAGTTTGGAGCCTGGTTTTGTTTGATCCCAAAAACAAAAAACTCGATCTAAGATCCAAACCCAAACAGTCTCTCGTTTCAGTTCATTATTTAACTGTCTCTTCTTCCTCTACTCTTAAAACATTCTTATCATTCTCTCCCTCCCCCACACACTATAATTCAAGCCAGAAGAGAAATGTGGAAAGCAGGTTACGTAGTGGCATCTGTCTTGATCTTATTGCATCTATCATCTCAGATCGAATGCAGCCGCCAAGTGCACGCCCTGAGCCGCCTCTACATGTCGAAGCGAGGGGTGGGTTCCTTCTCCATGGATACATCACATTTCAAGGCGGTTAAGGATTTGAAACCGTCTTCCCTCCGGAGTGCTCTCAAGCCGGAGGAGTTGAGAAAGAGAGATCTGATACAGAGGCTGCCCGGTCAGCCTCCCGTTGATTTCCAACAGTACGGAGGCTACGTCACCGTCAACGAATCCGCTGGCCGTTCCTTTTTCTACTATTTCGTGGAAACCTCTTCCAACTCTAAGAATTCTTCCCCTCTTCTTCTCTGGCTCAACGGCGGTACGTTTACTATTCTATCATTCTTTCCTCACTCACACTCAAGTTCTGCATATATATATATTTAACTCATCTATTTATATCGATTCACAGTCTTTTGTAACCGCCGAGTTTAAATAAAATACTAAGAACAAGAATGTTTAGTTTGATCTTGACGATTTTCAAGGCTGTCTTTTGCTCTGTGTTCTCACTAATTCGAATGATTTCCGCAATATAATATTTGTGAGGACCCATACCGCAGCCATATTTCCCTTAGCCTGCTTTGTTATTTTTTTTTAAATTGGGAACTAATTATTGCCACTAGTATTATACACTGTCCCAATCAAGTATAGAAAAAAGACAACTTGGAAAAAATGATTTGCCTTTTTCGATGGTCACATGCTGAGGGATTCTCGGCGTGCTTTCTTGCTTAGCTCTATGCTTCTGAATCATCTGGCCACTGCGTATGTATGTAATTGAATATTGAATGTAACAATGCTATTTTTCTTTTTAAAAAGTACATAGGTAGCTTTATTCATTCGACAGGATAATTAAGTAAGTTAATTGGCAAGTTGTATAAGATAAAATCGAGATAATGATCATAGAAGCATGTGATTAGTTGGTATACGTATAAGTTTGTTAACGTGTTGGTCAAACAATGAAATGCAACACAGGACCAGGATGCTCGTCACTAGCGTATGGAGCACTACAAGAGATTGGGCCGTTCAGAGTGCACAGCGATGGCAAGACCCTTTTCCGAAACCGGTATGCATGGAACAATGTTGCCAACGTGTTGTTCTTAGAATCGCCTGCGGGAGTGGGATTCTCCTACACCAATACAACATCAGATCTTGAGAAGCACGGGGACAGGAACACCGCCGCCGACAATTACATCTTTTTGGTGAAGTGGCTGGAGAGGTTCCCGGAGTACAAAGGCAGGGACTTGTACATCGCCGGAGAGAGCTACGCCGGACACTATGTCCCTCAGCTGGCCCATACTATCCTCCTCCATCACCCGAACTTCCTCAATCTCAAAGGCATTCTGATAGGCAATGCGGTGATCAATGACCAGACAGACTTGATGGGTATGTACGACTTTTTTGAGAGTCACGCCTTGATTTCTGAGGATTCTCTGACTATGCTCAAGGATAACTGCGACCTCAAGACAGAGTCTGCGAGTGTGATGACAGAGGAGTGCGCGGTTGTTTCGGACCAAATTGACATGAACACGTATTACCTCGACATCTACAACATATACGCACCCTTGTGCCTCAATTCCACGCTCACTCGCAGGCCCAAGAGAGGAACTACAATAAGGGACTTCGACCCATGCAGTGACCATTACGTGCAGGCATACCTGAACAGGCCCGAGGTCCAGGTAGCCCTTCACGCAAACGGTACAAAGCTGCCTTACGAGTGGCAGCCCTGCAGCAGTGTGATAAAGAAGTGGAACGACAGTCCCACCACAGTGATTCCCATCATCAAGAACCTGATGGGTCAGGGAGTCCGCGTCTGGGTGTTCAGCGGAGATATGGACGGGAGAATCCCGGTCACATCCACCAAATACTCGCTCAAGAAGATGAATCTAACAGCCACAACGGCTTGGCACCCGTGGTACCTTGGGGGAGAAGTGGGAGGATACACAGAAGAGTACAAAGGAAACTTGACATTTGCCACCGTGAGAGGTGCCGGTCATCAAGTCCCTAGCTTCCAGCCAAAACGATCTCTTTCCCTCTTCATTCACTTCCTCAACGACACTCCTCTCCCTGACACCTCTCGTTACTAAAAACTTTATATACGAGAGATTGTAATTCTTCTCCTGATTAGCTTTTTATCCTCCCCATCCATATTTTTTCAATCTATTCTATAACTTTGAATGTTAATATATGTTCTGCTCTCACAACCTCAACTTATATCTCTTTACCATATATATACTTTCTACATTACCCAGACAGTACTTTATTTGATTAACCATCTTTAGGATGTGAAAAAGGATGCATACCAAGAACTGATGAACCTTGACACCTTTCCAATAAGATCAGTTTCGTGATTTCGCAATGCTTGTGCCTGAATACTCTTGTTTTCTGTTTCTAACTGCAAAGAGGAAACAACGGGGTAGCTTACATCATTGACCACTCTCTAATTACATATTTCTAATTATGTAAAATGAATCCCTCCCAACCCCTCAACTCTATACCTTTTTGACTTTCAGTGTGAGTTCTTCAACGGTCTGCTGCAAGGATTTTATTGCTTTTGATACAGTATCTTCGTATGCTATGTCCACTTCCTCCATAGAATCTAGGCTGAAAATGATACCCTCCTGTATGAACACTTCTTCTAGCATTTTGATGTCTTCGTTGCTCATCCTCTCTTTCATCTATATACAATAAAAATAATAATGCATATGTTCCTCTGAGATCTGGTTTTCAGATAATTAGAGGAAATGGCTGTAGTACAATCTTAACCTTCTCTAGGATCCTTCCGTGGTTCCCATCGTTGGCTTCAGAAGAGGGTTCCTCCTGTATTTTGGCAGATTTTACTTCACTGGCACGTGGTGATGCTTTTATGTGCTTTGCTCTGTATAGTAATAAGCAAACATCAGTCTTACATATGTTCAATAATGTAACAAATGGAGCATGAAAGTGTTCCCTTCCATCTAGCACTACACTGTGAGATGCATACCTCATGCCAAACCTGAGGGTCGAGAGCGTCTCAGATGCATTCGACGTACTCGGTGAGCAACAACACAGCAGTGCCATTCGAGAATTACCACCCTGTGAAATGATAAACCAGAACAGAATTGAGAACAAGCTTGAAAATTGCACGATAGACTGGACTCAGGTAGAGGCACTAACCAGGGCATCCTGTAAGATGCGAGTAAGCTTGGAGTCACGATATGGTATGTGACTGGCTTTGTTAGATGAGCCGCTGGTAAGAGCGTTTATCACGTTCCCCAAGGCCGAGAGCGATTTATTGATTGTCTTTGCCTCTTCAAGAACCCTACCTTCTGCTCCAGTCTTGTCTGCTTTCTCTGAGCCAGCCAGGTCGACAAGAATCAGTTTCCCTGTTTTTACCCTGATAAAATGCCAAAATCTTTACGTAAGTTCCACCAGTACAACATCACCGTTGTATGAATAATTGTAAGAAAGCTTTACCGCTTGTCTTTAGCTGAATCCTGCTGGATTGTGAATAAGTAAGCACAGTGGCTTCTACTGCTGCACATATTCATTTCTGATGTTTATTGTTAAACTGAAAACATTCTTCAAGACTCTCAATCAGTTAGCACTCTTTGGTTAACTCGGTGTAGCATATTCTTAGTTTCATTATATTCCTTAAATGTTGGCACAGTGAACAAGCGCTAACAAGCCAAGAGGATACGGGTTTCCCCAACTGCACGGTTAGCTAAACCAGTCTGAAATGGCAATTGGTATCAGTAATAAGAAGGCAGTATTAGGCAATCAAGAAAATCAGGGTAAATGCAATCTTACACATAGATGTTGTAATGCCTCGGACGAATCTGATACAGGCACCTGAAGCAAAAACGATTAAAACTTACCTACCCTGTAGCATTTTTGTCTCAACACTAACATATGACAATGGGCTATGAAGCTAACCTCTGTAACGCCAGACAATAGTATTCCTTGTGTTTTGTTCTCCTTGATTTGTATGTTTACTTTGGACAAATCTAAGAGGTCCCTGAGAGAATTAGAGACATTCGTTATCGCTAAGCTACACGCCTATAAGAAATCAAGAGAGAACTGTATGCAAACACATTACCTGACTTTCTCCATGTAGATCTCAACCTACAGGAGACAAAGGCACTTAAGATATTTATACAGGAGAGCTTGTAAGGAGAGTAAAAAAACTTATGTTATAAACAGTGTAACGAAGTTCATTTAGATCACTACCATAGATAGTTTAACAGTGTAACTTGCAACATCTTTGGAAGACCTGATGTGCTCAAACATCCCATCAACTACTCTTGGAAGTAATCCTTTCTTTTGCTCATCACAGTCTTGGATACCTGGTCCCTGAATCAATAGAAGAAAACCAAATTTAGTTAGAAGACGTGGTCCTACTTGTACCTAAACATATATCAAGGTCTTTTAGGCAACCTCCATGGAATATGTCTTCCCAGCCCCAGTCTGTAAAGTATAAAAATCAAACTATCAAATTGAGATCTAATTCTGCCAAAAAAATATAAAACAACTTACAAAAAGAGATTGAAAGCATTTCAGGTAGAACAAACCTGTCCATAAGTGATGATTGTTCCATTGATAGCATTCACAGCATCTGAAAAGTAGACATAAACTAGAAAGGTAAGATGCAAGGGAAAGAAAACAAGGCAAAATAAAAGTAAACAACAATATCAAGTTGCAGAGTTTAGATCTAAACTCCCAAGAGTAGAAAACGAAGAAATCGAGCAGCAGAGTGGTGTACCTCTCATGATTGGCAGAGCCAGAAACTCATAGATCGCAGCTTGGGAAGAATCCTCATAAAAAGCTCTATCTAAGCTGAATGTAAACTCATCTTCCTTGTCATCCTACATGCGAGAAAGTAGCTATCGACGCAATCGGCTAAAAATTTGAGTAAACTTATAGGAATTAAGCTCGAGTACAAACTTGGAAAACGAAGTTTTCAGCGTCAATGGCTCGAACGCAGACACCATCTCTGTGATCGCGAATCTCTTTTGAGCTTAGTGGCCTAAATCGCGCACAGACGGTCACGTTAGACATCCCTGTCCTTATCCGTGTACTGTGAAACACCGAAAATAAGCCAGCAAAAAAGGATGCGATGAACACAAAGGACTGAGAAAACAGCTCATCGGATGCGAATGAACTTACCTCAGGGAAGAAATTAGAGAGGGTTCCTTTCTTTCTTCGACGGGCCCGGCGGGAAATGAAATGAGGAAGAAGCTAGGTCACGCGGGAAAATGTAAAAAGGGGTGTAATCTAATGGCCCAGGAAATGACACATGTCGGTACGGAGTAAGCGAAATACAGTAGTAATGGTGCACTATCACGCAGAGTATAACAGCTTGGAAAGAGAAAGATTTATCATCCATCTCCTCCGTGGATAAGAATTGTGCTCTCTTCCTCTTCCTCTTCTCTACAGAAAGTAACCGAGTCTGTCTCTGCTCAGACCTCCATCAATGGCCACCCACTCCTCTCTAATGCTAGTAGTATACGCCGCACCCACTCATTCCCAATACATCAACTCTCCATCTCTTTTCTCCTTTGCCAACCCCAGACCCAACAACTCAAGCGTAGCTCTCTATCCCCCGCTTCTTCTCCTTGCGGCGGGGAGAAGATGTGCTGCTATTGACAGCGGTTCCAGCCGATCATTCCCGTTCGTTGTCTCCGCCGTGGCCGCAGAAGCTGACGTCGACACGGAGGAGAATGAAGCTGAGGGAGCCACCGCCACCGCCACCGCCGTCCTCGATCCGCCGAAGCCTAAGAAAGGAAAAGCCGCTTTGCTTCTCAAGAGAGATAGGGTACGCATTGCTCTCTTTATTATTATCCTTTTCTTTCACGCTTGTGTTTGGATGATTCAGTCTCAGTCACAGTCACAGTCACAGTCACATGTGGGATTTTGGCAGACAAGGTCAAAGAGGTTTTTGGAAATCCAAAAGCTAAGGGAAACCAAAAAGGAGTATGACGTGAAGACTGCTATATCTCTGCTGAAGCAAACCGCAAACACAAGGTTTGTGGAGTCTGTAGAAGCCCATTTCCGACTCAACATCGACCCAAAGTACAATGACCAGCAGCTCCGAGCAACGGTCTGTTTCGGGTTTTCGTGGATATAACTTGTGCTTCATTGATATTGTATCTGAATGCATTCTCTTTGTTTCTATAGGTAAGCCTGCCCAAGGGAACCGGACAGACTGTTAAAGTGGCTGTTCTTGCACAAGGTAAACAACTGCTTATTCATTGTTACCCCCTGTAGTGTTAGATTTATTGTTGCCAGTCCACATCCTCTATTTAGATCATCCATCTCGTGTACGCAAATATGTATTGAACGAGTGCTGTTGAATGAACATTCATCCAGGTGAGAAAGTCGATGAAGCGAAAAATGCAGGAGCAGATATTGTAGGCAGTGATGATTTGATCGAACAGATTAAAGGAGGGTTCATGGAGTTTGACAAGTTAATTGCATCCCCGGATATGATGGTCAAGGTGTTTGCTTACTGCTTTCCCACTCTCTTGACCTGTTTTAGGTTGTCAGCTGTTTGAGCATACGAAAAGTGAAAACGCCATTCATAGCAAAGAGTTGTAACTCGTAATCTATTCCTAACATTCTTGTACTTGGTGGTTAGGTTGCTGGCCTGGGTAAGATACTTGGCCCACGAGGACTGATGCCAAATCCCAAGGCTGGTACCGTCACTGCTAACATTCCCCAGGTAAGCCCTACTTATCCTGCAACGTGTCTCCTGATTTGGGTATTCCTGGTTCAAAGATGCATACATCTCTCAGGCTATAGAAGAGTTCAAGAAGGGGAAAGTGGAGTACAGAGCAGACAAAACAGGGATCGTTCACATTCCTTTTGGGAAAGTTAATTTCACAGAGGAAGACCTGCTCGTAAACTTCCTAGCAGCAGTGGTACGCTGGTTCTTTGTTAGTATTGCATATATCTGCTGTTTAAAATAAAATAAAATAAAATAAAAATGAAGAGGGGAGACTAAATGATGAATGCAGAAATCGGTGGAGACAAACAAGCCAAAGGGAGCAAAAGGAGTGTACTGGAAAAGTGCGCACGTATGCTCGTCAATGGGACCATCCATCAAGTTGAACATAAGGGAGATGATAGACTTCAAGCCGCCAGCTGCAAACTAAAAACTTTTGTAAACGAAGTTGTTTTGGGAGATAGGCAATGAGAGAGGTTGAAGGAGGATGGTGTTTTGGGAGTGTAGACAACAAGAGGAGAAACGCCAAGTCTAGTCTGTTAGTCATCTTTTTCTTATACCTTTATCAATATGGTCTTTTATGTTATCAATATGGCTCTGTACACTTAACCAAACTCTGAATTCTTCCTGAAAGAAAATATCTGACATTCATCTTTGGCGAGAAGCCCTCTCATCTCTTCCTCCATTCTTAAATCTTATTTTAATTTCATAAAACTCTCTCTGCTCTCTCCATCTCCTTCTTCACTATTGTTATTGCTTCTCTTCTAACATCATCTGCCTCTGCTTGGAACATTATTTATTGAGGACAACACAAACTGTGTGTGGACATGGTTAGTATAATAGTATGAAGTCGCTTTTGTTGGTTAAAAATTTATCAGAGGAATCGATTGAGTTGTGTGACGTGGCAGCTTTTCCGCCAAGGACGCGGCCTCATATACCATCGCTCGCTCGCTTCTCAATTCTTATCAAATTCATTCATGGCGGAGAAGGAGAAGCTCAGTGATGATGGTGGCATACTCTCCATCGATCCTAGACCCTCCAAGGGATTCTCCTCCAAGCTTCTCGATCTTCTCGAGAGACTCGTCGTCAAGCTCATGCATGATGCTTCTCTCCCCCTCCATTACCTCTCCGGCAACTTCGCTCCCCTCCGCGATGAAACTCCTCCCGTCAAGGATCTCCCTGTCCATGGATTTCTTCCTGTCAGCTTTACTCTCTGTCCTCCTCTTCCCCCGGCCGGTTTAGGTTTCTCATCGTCGTCGTTTTTTTTTAAAATAAATTTTCAGGAATGCTTGAATGGTGAATTTGTGAGGGTTGGTCCAAATCCCAAGTTTGATCCCGTCGCTGGATATCACTGGCACGTTCTCTTCTCCTCTTTTTCCCTTCTACTTACTCCTTCCTCCTTCTTCTTCTTATAATACTCTCTGCTCTTTTCAGGTTTGATGGAGATGGGTACGTGAAACCAAAGGCCTGCTTATTGTTTCTCTTTCAATTTTCATCAAGCTCTACTCTCTCTCTCTGAATCTTTCTCATAACTTTGCTGAACCGCAGAATGATACACGGTGTACGCATCAAAGATGGCAAAGCAACTTATGTTTCTCGATATGTTAAGACATCGCGTCTCAAGCAGGAAGAGTTTTTCGGAGCTGCCAAATTTATGAAGGTGAGAGAGAATCAATATTTGAAAGAGTTTATGTTTCGCAACTGTGGGTGTGGGGACTATCATTTGTTGTTGTTGTAAATTTTGCAGATTGGGGACCTTAAGGGGTTTTTCGGATTGCTTATGGTCAATTTGCAACAGCTGAGAACTAAACTGAAAGTATTGGACGACTCTTATGGATATGGAACTGGTTGCCTACTTCATCATATACTTGTTGCCTTCATCCCTTCTACTTTCTCTCCTAGTATCTCACTTTCTTTTTCCCTGCACCAGCTAATACAGCACTCATATATCACCATGGAAAACTTCTAGCATTGCAGGAGGCCGATAAGCCGTGTAAGCCTCTATTATCTCTTCATTTTTCTCATTGGGTCCAAAGTGAGTCCCCGCCAATATGTTTGGTTTCTTGAAAGTCAAAGCCACCCTCTTTCTGTTTCTAGATGTCGTCAAAGTTTTGGAAGATGGAGATCTGCAAACTCTTGGCATGATAGATTATGACAAAAGATTGACCCACTCCTTCACTGCTCATCCAAAAGTTGACCCTGCCACGGGTAAGCTTTCACTTCTCCCCTAAGAAACAAGTCACGTCGTGATGACCCGCCATGGACTCTCTCTGCAGGTGAAATGTTCACATTCGGCTATTCGCATACGCCACCTTATCTCACATACAGAGTGATCTCGAAAGATGGAATTATGCATGACCCTGTCCCAATTACTATATCTGAGCCAATCATGATGCATGATTTTGCTATTACTGAGACTTATGCAATCTTCATGGATCTTCCTATGCATTTCAGGCCAAAGGTATGTTACTCATCAACTTTCAAGGTGATACGAGAAAGTTTTGCCTCCAAATACTTTTGAGGAAATGGTTTAAGTGAAGATGATTGTAAAGCAAATAAGGATATTCGTTTTTGAATCATAAAAATTGCCTCTACTATACATTTATGTGTCTTTGAAACTGATTCCAAGGAAATGGTGAAAGAGAAGAGAATGATATACTCATTTGATCCTACAAAAAAGGCTCGTTTTGGCGTTCTCCCACGCTATGCCAAGGATGAGCTCATGATTAGATGGTTTGAGCTTCCCAACTGCTTCATATTCCACAATGGTGTGTGCTTTTTATACGTCTGTATGAAGTGTTCATATCATCAAATTTTGTATTCTATATTTTTACCAATCAAACTTCTGTGAATGACTTCCTCTGTCCAGCCAATGCTTGGGAAGAAGAGGATGAAGTTGTTCTCATCACTTGTCGCCTTGAGAATCCTGATCTTGACATGGTCAGCGGGAATGTGAAAGATAAACTAGAAAATTTTAGCAACGAACTGTAAGAATACTTGACCTGTAACATTTGTTCTGCTCTCTCCTAAACCATATACCCTCCTCAATTATTGCTTGTGCAGGTACGAAATGAGATTCAACATGAAAACGGGCTCAGCTTCTCAGAAAAAACTATCAGCATCTGCAGTTGATTTCCCCAGAATCAACGAGTTCTACACTGGGAAGTATGAGTTCACCTTTATCCTTGTGTGTTGATATGCATTGTGTTGTGTCCCTTGCAAGGGAACCTCAGCATGGCCAACTTTTTTTTTTGTCGGTGCTTTAGGAAACAGAGATATGTATATGGAACAATTCTGGACAGTATTGCGAAGGTCACAGGAATTATCAAGTTTGATCTGCATGCGGAACCTGAGACAGGCAAAAGAATGCTGGAAGTAGGGGGCAATATCAAAGGGATATATGAGCTGGGACAAGGCAGATATGGTTCGGAGGCTATATATGTCGCGCGTGGAGCAGCAGCAGAAGATGACGGTTACTTAATATTCTTTGTTCATGATGAAAAGACAGGGTAGTTATTACTCTCCTGCCAGTTCCTTATCAATTGTTTCTTCTGTGTCTTTCCGGTACAATAACATGATTGAAAATGAGCAGGAAATCATGTGTGCATGTGATAGATGCAAAAACAATGTCGGCTGAGCCGGTGGCGGTGATGGAGCTGCCGCATAGGGTCCCGTATGGCTTCCATGCCTTGTTTGTTACAGAGGTACTAAATCCTAGATCCTTATATCTCTCTTCTTTAAAAGCGAAGCATCTCTAACCACCAGTGGGTCTGGACATCACAGGAGCAACTCCGGGAACAAACTCTTATATAAGCCAAGTTGTGTGCGCATAGACACCACTCTGGAGATGTGGAAGTTAGTGCGAGACTGGAAAAAGAATGATACAATTATATTATTTCATATGGATGCATTTTCTACTGCTTGTTTCTCTTTACTACTTAAGATTACATTTGATATTTTCAGTTGCCAACAAGCTTTGGCTGCCATCAAACTATATATGGATTCAGTTTTAATCGTCTTAGCATTTGAGTATACAATACGAGGGAGTGTTGCGAAAATGGGAAGTAGAAGGAAAATTGCTTTAGAACATCTTTGTAAATTGGTCATGACTTGAGGGTTTCGATTGATGGATGATGGTTTTCGTCGATTAAGGTTTCTATCGATTGATTTCATTTCATGGGCTTCAGTTGGGCCTTCACAACCATTGTACAATTGGTTTATAACTTAACCGGTACAACTTATCACTAACCGAAATCACTATTGTCTAATAATATTTGGGGATTATTGGTCCCATTTCTCTCCAGTCTTCTTCTTCTTCCTCATCTTTTTCTCTTGGAATCACCAGATTTTGTTTCGATTCATCCTCTTTGCTTTCATATGCATTTCCATATTTCTAGTTAGATGCGTGTTTCTCTCATCTTTGTCAGTGCTTGCGGAATGGAGATGGATTCGTGTAAGCTCTAAGGATTTTTGGGTTAAGAACTTAAGGATGGAGATGCTCTAATGTTTGCCAACGCCAGGATTTGTCAAATAGAAACTTTCTGATTGTAAATCTCATGACTCAAAAATTCTAAATCAGGGACTTTAGTCAAATAAAAGATAAGCTACTAAAAGTTGTCAAAGAAAAAGGGCAGTGCCTGCATCTCCATGTTTCTTTCTGCAACAGCCCAATACATCAAGCAAAGATATCCTCTGCAAACAATGGTTCTTCACCATTCACAGGGCCTTCTTGTTCACACTCTATTTGCTCATAGTGAAGTTGTCTGGACGCTTCGTACACAGCAATCCCTGCACTCACCGACAGATTCAGACATCTCACATAGGTTTCCACCATCGGAATACGTACGGTTCCCCCTCCATATGTTTCATTCATGCAGTCTGACAGTGCTTCAGGAGGTAGACCACTTGTCTCAGACCCAAACAGGAGGTAATCGCCTCGTCGGTAAGAGAATTCCTGCATAAAGTTGTGATGGTTGAGGACATAAAAGCAATCTCTTGAAGCTGCTATGGCATGCATGTCACACAACAAGTATCTTAGACTTTCATGGGAATATCATTTCACCTTTGTAACCATTATTTTATTCAGCTACCTAATTACTACTATTGGTTGTTGCTGCAGATGAATGAAAAAGAGAGGTCAAAGGCCCGGGAAACTTACCGAATGGATCTTTGTTCCTCTTTTTGTGAAAGCTATCATCCGTTTTTCTCCCTCCTAAGACAAACATAGAGTATGCGAGGTCAGGCACACCACGCTTGGGGAATTTGAGTAAGTGATGATGAAGACTTGGTAAACCTGTTGCCTGAAGTATTCTCGAAACTCAGCCCATGAGGTGTGCGCTCTGACTACCACATAGCTATGATTTTAAGTTAAGAAGAAGAGGTACTCTAAAGCTTAAATAACAGATTTGAGTTCATCTCACAACAAGTAGAAAACAAAAGAAATTAGGTAGGATACGGCCAATAATCCAAACCAGCTCGCTTTACCCTCGAGTCATCCACTTCAAAACCTAATGGCTGAAGCAGATTCACATGAAGATTAATAAGTCACTTAGGGGATGAAAATGTCGAAAGGCTATATAGCTAATGTACCCCGACTAAATGCAGCCCAACAGCTGACGCCGCACATGTTCTTGCAATGCAACCTGTATTCCCAGGAATCTAGCAAAGAGACTACAAGTTTAGATCACAAATGAAGACGAAGAAAACCAAACTAACACAAAGAGAAAGGCAGCAAAACCAAAGCACTTGAGGGGAGCTTTTACCTGGGGAGAGACCAAAACAACTTGAAGCAGCTTACTCCTTGCATCTTCCTCCTTGACTCCTTCTCCTGCTCCTCGTGGCAGAGGAGGTGGAATGTGGGAGGAAAAAGAGGTGATGGAGAGAGAGAGCCTGCGCTTGAGATGAAGTAAGCTAAGAGATGGGAAGAGACGTCCGCTACTTGAGTGGATGAGATTAAACGGCCTTGAAGCTATGAAGCTTAGACTGCTCCGGCCGCAACTCTCCATTCCCTTATCTCCTCCGCATATGGATTTGCTGGCGAGGAAGAAGAAGACACGACTCATCCTTTGGGCCAGGCCCATTAAATCTCCAAGAGGCCCTCCTCCTTGAGTTAGTCCATCCACTAAATTATTTTTTTTAAGCCCATTAAATCTCTAAGAGGCTCGCCTCGAAAATCTTCTTTCAAGTTCATTCCATTAAAGCCCCAAGAGTAGAAAAATATTTTGTATTATTGTTCTTTTTTTAAGCCCATTAAATCTCTAAGAGGCTCGTTTCGGTAATCTTCTTTGAGGCTTATTTCATTAAAGCCCCAATAGTAGGAATATTTTGTATTATTGTTATCTTTTTTTAAGCCCCAATAGTAGGAATGTAAGATTTTTGTACTTACATTTTTTAAGTTTTACAGAGTCCACTATTAAAAAAATAAAAATAATTGGATGTTAAATGAAAATTTTATTTCACAACAATCATTGTGGGATTTGTGATACATAATAATATTTATCCTTTTCTTTTATTTCCCATCGTTAAGAAGTTGCATGTGTTTTAACTAAATCATGATTACTTGCATGAGTGTCTAACTAAATCATGTCGAGTTAACTCTGTCCTAATAAACCGACTCACAGAACATGAGCGAAGCATATTTATAAACATAAAGAAAGAGATACTAACTTAAAATCCAAAAAAAATCAGAAGATCTAACCTGTGGAAAATAGCTCTTTGTGAAGCAAATAGCCACTTGTGTTGAACTTGTGATCAATCACCTTGGAATCTACGATCGAACCTTCAAACGAAAAAGTATAAACTTGAGAAATACCTAAATCTTTGAGCATCATCCTATGTCATCGCAGGATGCAACTTTGCATCAAAACAAAATTGTCATATTTTTAGACTTTTTTCAAAATATGTGGAGTTCCTATGAAAATATCGAGTTTTTTTTGGTAAATGCTCTATATTGAGGTCCATCTCTGCGGTTGTCTCCACTGGAATTAGACTCTACTAGGTCGTGTTGCCTCGCATAATAGAATTTGGTCGTGGATCGGATTTTGTCGATTCAATTGTTGACAAAAAGATTAGTAATATATTAGTGATTTTCAAACTTTTGTAGATTGGTGTTTGCGTATATGGTAAATGTTCATATCGGATTATTGTCCAATCAAGAATTAGCTGGATCATTGCAAATCGAGATTCTTCCCGCAGTTGCTTTGCTAAACACATACACTACAGCTGCAGGTGGTCCCATGTAAATAGTTTTGTTATCTTTCCGGTGAGACAGGTGACGAGATTTAGAGACGGAGACACCTATGGTGAGAATTAATTCGTCTTTGTGCCTGCGTTGTGTGTGGGGATAACTTTTTAGTTGAAGTTTAACTAAAATTTGGGCAACAACAATAAAAACGTGCGCGCTTTCCTTTTCACTTCTAATTTTTTTTATTTGGATCTAAATTTAAATATCCACGGATAGCTTGACATATGTGTACTCATTTTATTTATTGGTCAGAAAAAACGTGTTCTCTTATTTCACCGTTTTTTGCTTTTTTTTTTATTTGATAACTCAACGTTTTGTACACAATAATAGGTATGAAATATTTTGTATCAACTTTTCCTCGATTTTTTACATATTTAAATATATAATTACGTGAGCAACTGAGCATATTGATTAGTTGAAGATATCTAGCAATAATTTAGATGCTAGTCAAGTTTTGCAATAAAAGTTCATAAATATATCTTTTAGCAAAAGAAAAAAAAAAAGGATAAAAGTTAGTAAATTTCATATATACGCAAGCACGTCCACGGTTGAGCCTCCACGCATGTGAGTTACATGTGTGGAATTTAAGATCACAGAGTTGAGTAGAAACGTTGTTGGTATGGGTTTATATGCTGTTTATAAAAGGACAAAAAAATATAAACGTAGATTTGTATAAATAGATGGATGTAGAGGAGGGTAAGCAAAATAGAAGCAAAAATAATTAGAAATAATCAAGAAGATGTTTTGTAGAGAATCGTCGTCGAGTCTCCAGACCTTTAATATAGCAAAGAGTCTCAGCTCTTTGTTCCCTAAACCATCAGTACTCATCAACCCCATTTCAGCAGGCCGTAGAGATAAGCTTTGTTGTCGTCCAAAGCTGGGAGGGCGATGTAAGGTCACAGCTTCACAGCCTAAGGTTGATCAGAAGGGTAATATAGTGGAAGGAAAAGTAAAGAAAATAAAAGTAAAGGGATTCATAACGGCAGAAGAAGGGACGTTACTGGAGAGCATAAGCTGGTCAAAACCTCTCGATGACATTGCCGATATCCGCGGCAGATCACTGCTGGTCGAGCTTATTAGCGCCGAGACTGATGCGGGTGAGTACATAACTTATCAAAAAGGCCATTTTGTTCATTTCTAATAAGCAGCTAGTTGGCATATTTCTTTTGTGATAGAAAGTAATGTTTATTAAATTTATTTAAGTAATGAAATATTGTCGAGGTTTACACAATATAAGACCATGATTATCGGCAAGATTCTCTAACAAGAGTATCTTAACTTATTTTATTAATATAATAAAATAAAAATGAAGTAACCATTCAACACATGGCGGTAGAGTTTCTTAAAAAACAAGCGAGAGTCTCTTGAGTCTCTTGTTTAAGAGACGTTTCTTTGTCTCTCTCCTCTTTTCTTATTTTTTTATTATATTTTAGTGGTAAGAACCTGTGGGAGAAACTCCCGATAATCCTGGCCTTATAGTTAGAGCTATATATATACATATAGATTTTGGAGTTTATATTTATGACGTGAAGTAGTAAAGAGTATATAGGTTAATGCATTAATCACGTGTCATAAACGTCAGCAGGGACGCTGATGGAAAAGGAACCGGTAGAAGACTACGCACAGCGTGTGTGGTTTGAATCCCCTGATGAGAAGTACGAATGCGTGTTTGACATGCCCGAAGACTTTGGGACGGTGGGGGCCATCAGAATTCAAAACCAGCAGCATAGGGAGATGTTCATCAAGGAGATGGAGCTTGAGTTGCCCAGCGGCTCCGTTAGGTTCACCTGTAACTCTTGGGTGGCCCCCAAGTCAGTTGACCCAGCCAAGCGGGTGTTCTTCTCCAACAAGTCCTACCTGCCTTCAGCCACCCCGGAGCCTCTTAAAAAGCTTCGGAAGGAGGAGCTGGAGACCTTGCAAGGCAAGAACCGAAAGCAAGTTGGGGAATTCGCCAAGCACGAGCGCATATACGACTATGACGTGTACAATGATGTGGGTGATCCTGACAAAGACGACGAACTTGCCCGCCCTATTATTGGAGGCCTCTCACATCCCTACCCAAGGCGATGCAAGACTGGTCGGAAACCCTGCGACAAGGACCCTTCCGCAGAGAAACGCTACGGTGATTTCTATGTCCCAAGAGACGAGGAATTCTCCACCACAAAGGCCACCAACTTCACAGGGAAGGCCATCTTGGCAGCTCTTCCCTCCGTGTTCCCACAGATCGAGAGTGTTCTGTCGGATCCCAACTTGCCCTTCCCACACTTCAAGTCCATAGAAGATCTCTTTGAAGTCGGCCTCCAGCTTCCCAATGACACTGGCCTTTTACCTCTCATCCCAAGACTTATCAAAGCTGTTGCTGAAACTCATGATGATCTTCTCCAGTTCGATGCCCCCGTTCTTCTTAATAGTACCCTCTCAATACTCTCTACCTTCAATTTTTCTAGCTATAATTTCCTAACTCATGCCTTCCTTTATTGATTCAGAGGATAAATTTTCATGGATTCGAGACGACGAGTTCGCTCGCCAGACACTTGCAGGCCTTAATCCCTACAGCATTCAACTAGTTCGAGTAAGCTAAATATACACGCGTATATATTTGCCTCATTTAACTACAGTAACAGATTTTTTTGTTTAAAGCTTAAAATCTGATGTAGGATTTGAATAATAATGGCTATAGCATATATTGTTATTATAGGAGTGGCCGTTGAAAAGCAAACTAGACCCTGCGGTTTATGGTGATCCCGACTCTCTCATTACTAGGGAAGTTGTGGAAAAAGAAATCAGAGGAGTCATGTCACTTGAGGAGGTATTATATATATTTTATCGACACGATTAATTAATATATATGGAGGATATTCCTTGACGAATGAATGATTAATATTGTATGCAGGCTCTAAAGAAAAAGAGGTTGTTCATGTTGGATTATCATGATTTGCTTCTACCGTACGTGAACAAAGTGAGAGAGTTGGATGAGACCCCCTTATATGCATCTCGAACACTATTCTTCCTTAGCGATGATAGTACTTTGCGGCCTGTTGCCATTGAGTTGACTCGTCCCCCAGATGTCAACATGCCCCAGTGGAGGCAGGTCTTCTCGCCAGGCTATGATGCTACCTCCTGCTGGCTATGGTCTCTTGCTAAGACTCACGTTGTTTCCCACGATGCCGGTTATCACCAGCTTATTTCCCACTGGTATTGAACAAATAATTAGTCTCCGTATAATGGTCAACAAAATTCGGTTATAATATCAGCTAAAGAGATGTAAAAAATTTATAGGCTGAGGACTCACTGCTGCCTAGAGCCATACATAATAGCGGCAAATAGACAACTAAGTGCCATGCATCCCATCTATAGGCTCTTGCTTCCCCACTTCCGCTACACCATGGAGATCAACGCCAGGGCACGCCAAAGTCTCATCAACGCAGGTGGCATCATTGAGAGTTGCTTCTGGCCCGGAAAGTACTCCGTGGAGCTAAGTTCAGATGTGTATGATAAACTCTGGAGGTTCGACAAGGAAGGCTTACCCGCAGACCTCATCAACAGGTAAGATAGTATATATAGATCATATTTAAGAGCATGATTATTGGTGTCTTTAATTAAGACCAAGGTGAAACTACAAAACCAAGGTAAAAAGTCCTTAATTAAGAAACAAATTGGCTTGTTCTTGTACTGTTCACGGGTCCACTAACACGTGGCAGACCGTGATTGGTTCGTCTTAAAAAAAAAAATTAAAAACCCCTTCATGTCCTATCAATAATCTTGCCTAGATTACGTACGTGTAAATATTTTTAAATCACAGGGGATTGGCTGTGGAAGATATGGACGCAGAACATGGTGGGGTACGGCTGACGATACCAGACTACCCATTTGCCAATGACGGTCTAATGTTGTGGGATGCACTTAAGGAGTGGATAACAGACTATGTGAAACACTATTATCCAGATGAAGGGCTGATCACGCAGGATGAGGAACTCCAAGGATGGTGGAGTGAAGTGAAGAACATTGGGCATGGAGACAAGAAAGACGAACCGTGGTGGCCTGTGATCAAAACTCAAGATGACTTGATCGGCGTGGTGACCACGATCGCGTGGGTGGCCTCTGGTCACCATGCAGCTGTAAACTTCGGACAGTACGGGTACGGTGGATACTTTCCAAATCGGCCAACAACAGTAAGAAGAAGAATGCCAGTGGAGGAGCCGAGTGATGAAGAGCTAAAAGAGTTCTACGAGGAGCCAGAGAAGTGGATGCTTAAAACATTCCCGTCACAGAAGCAGGCGACGCTTGTGATGGTCACTCTTGATCTTTTATCGACCCATTCACCTGATGAAGAGTACATAGGAGAGGAACCAGAAGCATCTTGGATCGACGAACCTTTCATCAACGCGGCGCACGAACGGTTCAAAGGAAGGCTCCAATATATAGAAGGAGTGATAGACGAGAGGAACGTGACCGTGTCTCTGAAGAATAGAGCTGGAGCTGGTGTAGTTAAGTACGAGCTTTTGAAGCCCCTCTCTGAACCTGGTGTTACCGGAATGGGTGTTCCCTACAGTGTTTCCATTTGATCTACTAGCTTGGCCATTAATCGCCTCTGTATTTCTAAAAAACAATAAAATCCTTTATAAAAGATCTCAATATTACAAAATATTTTTCTACTCTTTGCCCTTTAATGGAATGGGCCTGAAAGGGCCTGAAAGAAGATTACCCAGACGGACCTCATAGCGATTTAATGGGCTTAGACAAGAGAACAATAATACAGAATATTTTCGTACTCTTAGGCTTAAATGGAATGGGCCTGAAAGAAGATTTCCGAAGCGGGTCTCTTAGAGATTTGATGGGCTTAAAAAGAAGATAATAATAATACAAAATATTTTCTACTATTGGGGTTTTAATGGAATGGGCTTGAAAGAAGATTTCTGAGTCAGGCCTCTTAGAGATTTAATGGGCTTAAGAAAAGATAACAATAATACAAAATATTCTTACTATTGGGGCTTTAATGGAATGGGCCTCAAAGAAGATTACCAAGGCGGGCCTCTTAGAGATTTAATGGGCTTAGAAAAAAGAACAATAATACAAAATATTTTCCTATAAAACTTAAAAAATGTAAGTATTTTGGGCTGGATATTAACATAAAAAATGAAATGATTGGGCTCAGATATTCGGATAAATCTTTAAATATTTTTAGTAATTTTTAAATGGACCCTTTTCGGTCAAAGAAACTTTTTAAAAATTTTTCTATCCCTGGGCCGCGCTACCCCTTTGCTTTGTCCATTTGGGCTGGGCCTGATTCCAGCAAAGTTCTAGTATAATTATAACCAGTTCCTCGGTCCAAATAAAACGGCCTGGAATCACATCCCTTACTATTATTTGAGAAGTCACTTAGCTGATTTGTCAAAAAAAAATGATGACATNAAAAAAGAACATATGCCAGTCGATATATCATTGTAAATAATCGAGTCTTTGCTTAAAGAACGTAGAGATTCAATATTAAATGAAGCGTATGTCAGTGTGTTTGCTTAAAAAAAATTACTATGATATATTGCA